>CAAKHG010037767.1:0-10033 GCA_901007715.1 Dactylopterus volitans
ATCAAGCATCAACTAGAACCTTCCACCAATTGTTCACTTCCAGAGTGCTAGAAGAGGAGCTGATGCTGCAGGGTGGAGAACTTCAACATGACCCTGCTTTTATGAAACCTGCTGCTGCATCAGATTCAACATGAGCAGATCATTTTCCAACATCTGACATATACCTGTAGGTTTATGGCTTCCACTGTTTATGAGAGTCATCATGTTCCGTTTCTCTTTACATTTTACATACTTTTTCTGAAATGGGGTTTTACTTTAACTGCTGTTCTGTGATGTTATATTGCCTGTTAATGAGAGACATCAGTCAGATTGGTTATGATTCTTTTTATCATAAAGCAATTTCAGTGAGGAAACAGTTTATTATCATCTGGTTTGAATGATTCTTATCTGTTTCTGTTCACTGCAGCGAGAGCGAGGCTGGCCATTGGGTGAGAGTGAATTTTAATACACGAGAGAGAGCCAATCAGCTTTCAACTTTCAGCTCCGTCTGCGATCAGAGGCCCGCACCAGGAAGCTGGATCTTCTCTTATCCAGGTGACTTCAGGGTAACTCTGGGTTTTCCGTCCTATGACGTTGGTTCACATCTTACCGGGGTAAATCACCACGGTAACTTACGCTGAACGGCTAACAGGGCAGGTTATGTTCTGGATAAGAGGTCAGCGAGTATAAAAGCCCCGCCTCCTAACCAATCAGCTCTCTTGGAAAATGCCCCTTCCGTTCTTATTAGCTCCTGTGGCGTTGGTGTGGATGGTGAGAGGAGCACTGAGGAGAGGAGATTTTAGGATAGATGTGATCCTTCTGATCTCCTGATGACATCCTGGACCAAAGCTACAGATGTTCATCCGATGGACTGTGACATTTGTCAGCTGATGGATCCAGATGTTGCAGATGTGAGGCATCGCAGGCGGCGGTGGCCTGCAAACGATATCTAATAAACGCTGTTGATTTGAGGTTAATAATAATGCTCAGCACGGCATAACTGCAGTAACATGGATTTATGCAATGTGCACCATAAAGTGAAACCGAGTCATCAGAGTGCTGCTGTCCGTTTACATCGTTCCATGAATTAATCTTGTATAATCTCATGAATTTACGCATTAACAGTCGTCAATTTCATGCCAACATTCCCTTGTTTTTGCTGCGGCTGTGCTGCTTTTACGTTGGACGTTATAATGGAATTCTTCATATTTTTGAAGAATACCTGTCTCCTCCTCCATTGTGACGTCGGCTGCTCTGCAGGGTTTCTCCATGTTTGCGATTGGTCAGATGCAGCAAACCCCGCCCCTTTTTAATGTGAACGCACACTGATGGAGATCCCAGGAAAAACCCTGGGTTCAATTAAGCACGTGATAACCAGCTTCGTAGTTCCGCTTATCAGGACTGTGAATGTCTGGGTAAGTAACCCAGGTAACGGCCAGATACCCCGGGTATGGTAGTCCCGCCTCCGACTCTTCTAGTCTAAGCAGGAAGTTCATGTGTAGCTGGAAACGTTTCAGTATAAAAGTCTACAAAAAAACATGTTTTCTAATCAGTGAGTAGGAGACAGTTGCACATGGGGGGCGGGGCCAGGCTCAAGAGGCTCTGCCCACAATCCTATGCCACCTTATGGAAGTTATCTCAATGATAATAATAATAATAATAATAATAATGATAACCAGAAAAGCATATCTTGCAGAAAATGCATGAATGCTGAGAACTGAATGTAATAGTTGAAAATGACTAAATTATTGCTGAAAAGTGTCTGCAAAGAGCTGTGGTGATGTCACACAGTCATGATACCAACAAAGAAGTCAGTATGATGTCAGAGCAGAAAAAGTCAGGAAAAAGTTTAAATTGTAAAAAGTTGAGTACAAACTTTCCCAAATGTCCCGAAAAGCCAAACATCTGGATATTTGCATTGTTTAAAGTATGCATAATAATTATAACAATAATATAATGTGAATGCTGAGAGCTGAATGCAATTATTGAAGCAATGCTGAAAAATAAAAAGATTAATTCTAAAAAACAGTGGAATATCAAATCTTAATTCGCGGCGTCACCGCCCCTCTGTTCTTTTGATGTAAAAGGTATGGTGGCTGAAAGGGACAAAACTGTTATGAGAGGAAAATCAAACTGCAAATTCATAGACTGTGCAGAATCAAAAATACATATAAATGTACAAACATGTTTTGACATAAATGAAAGAAAATGAAAAGAAATAAGATGACATCGAGAGGATCAAGATACCATCAAAGCAATGGAAAACACAAATATCACAACTAATCTTTATTGCTGTCAAAAATAGTTTGATAGTTCAGCGGTTGTCATGGTTTCATGGTTGCCATGGTTTGATAGTTCGGCGGTTGCCATGGTTACGTGGTTGTGACGGTTTGAAGGCTATAAATGTGCTGAGTTGAAACGTTCTCTCTCTTGCTTTCTCTGTTTCTTTTTCTCTCTCTCTCTCTCTCTCTCTGTCTCTCTCTCTCTCTCTCTCTGTCTCTCTCTCTCTCTCTGTCTCTCTCTCTGTCTGTCTGTCTCTCTCTCTCTCTCTGTCTCTCTCTCTCCCCCTCTGTCTCTGTCTGTCTCTCTCACTTTGCAGAGCTTCTCTCTCGGCCCATCTACCTCCTGTCTTCTGATTGGACGGCTGCTCCGGTGACTGACCTCGGCCTGTGCGACGTCCCGCCATGTCATCTAACATCAACGTCTCTCTGAACAACCCCTACGGTCAGGTGACCATCCCCCGAGCAAAACTCCACACGTCCGATGACCTCGCCACGGTGATAGCCAATCCGGTGGCTCTGGGCAGTAATGATGGGAACCCGTATGGCGTGTCGAGCTCCGCCCCTCCGCCCCCATACATGGTGAAGGAAGACACAGGTGAGGATGAGGGGGAGAGATGCCGTGCGTGCTGCTACCGCTGTAGGAAGAGGAAGTGACATCACAGCAGCAGGACCTGATATGATTGGCTCCCGGAGCAAACGTCAAAGCGAAGGAAAACAAACACGTGAAGGAACCAAAGACTGAAAGAAGGAAGGAACCAAGCAGACGGAGGAGCGACGCCGTGATGACATTGTCGCCATGGCAACGTGCTGACCGCGAGATTGTGACCAAAGTAACGTTACTGATATGTTATAGTTCATAACAATTACATGGAATAATAATCAATCCATGCAGCTCAGTGTTTTACAGGACAAACGGAATTACTATTATGATTATTAAATATGAATCAAACTGCAGATGCAGCGGTTTGATTCATGTCCTGTTGCCACAACAACAACAAACAATGACTTCGAAGTTATTTACTGGTTTTTGAGGTGAACGTGACGGGTCAGGCGGCGAGCGTTCATCTTCGGGATCATTGATTCACTGATTATGGATTATTGATGTTTGTACACGCTTGTTTTTTCTTCCTTTTTCAAGTTAGATGATAAAAGTGCTGTTATTCATCAGCTTGTCAGGTGTTTGTGTTTTTTTATGTTTTATATTTAACCAGTGTTTAGAGGAAATTGTATTTCCAAGTATTTATATTTTTTCACATCAATGATTTTGAGCATTTTATCATGAAGTTTTAAATTTCAGCTGCAGGAAAGAAAAGAGACAAATCTACTGGAGGTGATTTTCTGTTTCTCATATAAACGTGACGATCAAATAAAGACAAACAATATTCATGAATTCAGCTGTTTGCTTGATTTCTGCAAGTGATGACTCATCAGCTTGATTTAAAAATGGTTAATATTGTCAAACACTGCAACCAATACCCGATCAATATCTTGAGCATCAAATGCATTTGAACACTAATTATGTTAAATTATCACTGAAGACAGAAGGTTTTGCTCCTCCTCTCATTGCGTCAGTCGCTAGGCGACATGGGCAGTGAAATGTGATCTGATAGGCCGTCATCAGCAGCCACGAGAATCCTGAGCTCGGCTCCTCTTTCTATTGGCTGATCAAGTTACAGTAAATTATTCAATTATTAACATTCTAAAAAATATTTTACTACATAAGTTTAAATGATATTTAGATGTTACTGCATCATATGTCGTTACATCTTTTTTATTGACATTTTATTTTGATATGCTAACAAATTTCATATTGTTGATATGAACTCGTGAATGAAGCAGATATACTGCATGTACCTGACATACTGTTTTACTTGTACATGAAATGTCCCTTCACAGTTCACGTAGATTTGATTGCAGTCATTTTTATTTGTTTTGCAAATGCAACTAGAGAATATCCTGTGATCATATCCATATGATAGTAAACATACGAGCGTTACATATGATCATTCACGACAAACCAATAAGAGCAGGAGCTCATGAAAACATTGTGACGGCTGCAAGCGCAGGATGAATCATTGATGAAGAGGCTCGACAGCCACCGAAGAGAAAAGAGGGAGAGAAGAAGCGAAGGACTGATGGAAAAAAGTAGAAGAGAAGACGAAAAACGACGCCAGAAGAAGAAAGAGACGAGAACATAAAGGCAAGCAAAGACCGCCAGAGGAGACCAATCAAAGGGGGCGAGACGATGTGATGTCATATCAGGTAGATTTGTTTGCATTAGCGCTTCTCCCAGTTCTCAACTTGCAACTTTCTTTCCTGTGAATAAACGGTCGGCAGTGAGATCGTCAACATGATGTCATCACATTACTCTCAATGACTGAAGACGTGTAACTATGGTTACACTTTTTTGCCAGCATTTCACTTTAAGGCTTATGTTTCGACTTCAACACTAAAGTCTCACTTAAACACTAAATTTTCAGTTTCATGCCAGCCTTTCACTTTCACGCTAAAATTTCACTTTCATGCTAACGTTTCACTCTAACGCTAATGTTTCACTGTCATGCTAACCTTTCACCTAAACACAAAAGTTTCAGTTTAATGCTAACATTTCACACTGACGCTAAAGTTCTTCAGTTTCACTTTCGTGCTAATGTTTCTCTTTAACGCCAAAGTTTCTCTTTCATGCGAACATTTCAATGTCATGCTAACCTTTCACTTTCATGCAAACATTTAACTTTAACCATAATGTTTCACTGTCACGCGAACCGTTTACCTAAACACGAACGTTTCAATTTGATGCTAACATTTCACTTAAACGGTAAAGTTCTTAAGTTTCACTTTAATGCTAACGTTTCACTTTCATGCCAACATTTCAATGTTATGCTAACCTTTCACTTTCATGCTAACGTTTCACTTTAACGCTAATGTTTCACTGTCATGCTAACCTTTCACCTAAACACGAAAGTTTCAATTTAATGTTAACATTTCACTTACACTGCAAAGTTCTTAAGTTTCACTTTAATGCCAACGTTTCACATTTGACGCTAAAGAATGAGTGATGATTTAAACAAGAAATGAGTAAATATTACAGTGAAATTACTTCAGCTGCAGCGTTGGTGTCCGACATTAGCATGAGCAGTGATGGCAGCCAGTGCTGCAGCCATGCATTGTAATGCAGTTAGCTAAAGACAGTTAGCTTGATAAGCCAACAGTCTGATTTTA
This sequence comes from Dactylopterus volitans, assembly GCA_901007715.1. Classification (NCBI taxonomy): domain Eukaryota; kingdom Metazoa; phylum Chordata; class Actinopteri; order Syngnathiformes; family Dactylopteridae; genus Dactylopterus; species Dactylopterus volitans. The sequence goes on from CAAKHG010037767.1 coordinate 5,484, forward strand.
AGTGTGAGAAATTCTTACATGGTGACATTGATTTTGTCATAAAATTGATCAGAAACTTCCTCTCGTTGTTCTCAGAAAAATGTTGAACAGCAAGAGAGAACAAGAAGAAGAGGAAGTGACCTGCCGCCCCCTTCCAAAATGTCAGCCCCCCTCTGTTGCTATGGAGACGATGATGTCACTGAGGAGGCAGGACCTGGTGTGCATTGTTTGCTTTGGTAGCTATGACCTGGCGACACGGTTGCCAAGGCGACTGCACTGTGGCCACGCCTTCTGCCAGGCATGTCTGAAGAGACTGGACACTGTCATCAATGAACAGGTGACTGAAAACATCACAAGATATTGCCTCACTGCGTCACTTCACACCTGTATCACACCTTCTTTCAACTGTCTCACACCTCTCTCACAGTTGTACAACTGCATCCTACCTGCACACCACCTGCTTCACAACTGCTGCACTGCTTCACACCTGCTACACGAGTGTGTCACACTTGCTCCACTGCTGCATCACATGTGCTTCACACCTGTCCCACACATGCTTCACACCTGCTTCAAAACTGTTCCACTGCTTCAAACCTGCTACACCAGTGTGTCACGCCTGTTCCACCGCTGCTTGACATGTACTTCACACCTGCTTCACACATTGCACACCTCTCTCACACATGTCACACCTGCTTCACACCTGTCGTTATTACTCACTCCTGCTTCACATCCACGTCACACCTGTCATCTGCTTCAAACCTACTTAACACCTCCCCCACTGTCTCTCAGGTGCTTCACACCTGCCTCATTGCCTCACTTCTCACCTGTATCACACCTTCTTCCAACCGTCTCACACCTGTGTCCTACCTGGTCACCATCTGCCTGCTCACCACCTGCTTCACACATGTCCCATTGTCTTACACCTGCTTCAGTGCATGCCTCACACCTACTTCTCACCTGTCTCACACATGCATCAGACCTGCTTCACACACATCATATATGCTTCACACCTGCATCACTGATAAAACTTGATGTCATAAATGACATAATCAAGCATTCGCCAGTGCCATTTAGAAAGCTTTGGGACATTTTTGTCAAATATAGTGAAAATGGGGTGGTCAAAAATATGAGCCGCAGGTTGAATTTTTGCTTTTGAAAACACACCTTATCAACCAATCAGCTTTCAAACCACCTGTGTAGTCAAGTGACCTCCTAAAAGCAGCTGAACGTTCAGTCAGCATTGAACTTAAGAGACTCCAAGAAACCTGGACCCATTGTTGAGAGGGACTCTTACTCACCACGCCACAGACAAAGAACATCAGTCCTGAGCTCAGAGAGAAGACGGCGGAGGCTCGTGATGGGACGGGGCTGTACTGCCATTTCCTGGTGTTTTACAGTGTCTAGAAGAGCTGTAACTTGGAGATGGGTCAAACTGCTTGAAATAGCAAGACTTCAAGAACTCTGGAGAGGAAAATAGAAAGAGATGTCAGCAAGAAGCCCAGACATGATCCCAAGATGACGGTTGCTGGCCTGGCTCATTCTGGAGTTGATGTTTCAAGGAACATAGCTGTGAGGGCTCTTCATCGTGGTGGGCTTCAGGGTCGTGGCCCCCGGAGAACCCCTTTACTCAAACAGTGGCACTTCAGAGCCAGACTGAGGTTTGAACATTAGGAGGGTAACGGTGAGATCTGGAAGTCTGAGGAGACCAAACTGGACCTTTGTGGGCACATGGACGTTGCTCATGTAGAAATCTGCTTTTAGTCTCGGCCGAGGTCGTCGCTGGGTCTTCCAGCAAGACGATGACCCAACGAATACTTAAAAGTTGGTCCAATACTTCTTAAAGGACACCGAAATCAAGGTCCTGGAAGGGCCCACATGGACACCAGATCTCAGTCTTACTGAAAATCTGTGGCAGTTGCTCAGCATGAACGTCCGTGCTCAGAACCCACACAAGGTGGACCAGCTGGAATCATTTGCAATGGAGGTATGGACCAAAATCCCTCAAGAGACCTTGTAAAGAGAGACTGCAGGAGGTTGCTGGTCAGCTGCGGTTCAGAAGGGGAACGATTGGCTATTCGTGGCTGAAAAGTTTGGCCGTGTCACTTTGACCTTTTGTGCTTTTAACTGAGGCCTCAAAAAATATCTGAATCAAACTTCGTGGACATTGTCTTTTTTTTTGCTTTGAAGCAAATAAACTACACAAACTTGTCCTTCATGGTAATTTTCATGGAGAAGTCCCGGGTTTCATTTGATTTCACATGGGAGGCTGAGAATTGTGGCCTCACCTGAGCTAGGTACCTCACACAAACGCCTCACTGCTTCACACCTGCCTCACACCTGTCTGACATCTCCCTCCCCCCAGGTGTGGATCCCCTGTCCTCAGTGTCGACAGAACACTCCTCGTCCTCGCGGAGGTGCAGCGGGTCTGGACCTGGACCTGGCCTCCTTCCTGGGAGTTAAAGCCCAACAGACCTGCTCCGCTTCCTGGAGCTCTGGCCACAGGGAAGGAGCGCTAGCCGGCGATGTGGCCCAGGATGGGAAGCTGTGGCTGGGTAAGGAGATCACAGACGACAGCTGGTCACATGGAGGTCTGGCGGAGCCCCGCTTCCAGCGCTATGGCAGCTGCTGCCCGCTGGCGTCCTATTGGTTGTGCTGCTGGTTCTGCTGTCAGGGGCATGGCTGACGCTGAGGGGCATGGCTAGTGTTGACCAATGAGACTTAATCATAATAAAACATGAGAGAAAGATTCCTGAAGGTGTCCTGGGCTTCATCAACATGTTTCAATAACTATGAAAACATAAAAAAGTGAAAATGAAAATACATTAGAATTACTGCCAATCAGACGTGGTCATTAAATCGCTTTATCTAGCACCAATGACGTCGTCACCGTGACCTTTGACCACCAGTCTGGTCAGATGCCAGCGAGCTCCAATGATCCATCAGTCGTGTATCAGCCAGAACCCAAACGGCGACAGTGGGAGCCTCTGGCCACGCCTCTCCGACCATGTCGCTGCCGATTTGTCATCCGTCCGGTTTTGTTGGCGGTGGCGTACGAGTGAACCTCCTTCCCGTGGACACGCCCACTCGCTCACCCTCAACTTTCACCCTGCATGGCGGCGGCGTTCCGACTGACAGAGGCGGCGTTCCGACCTCCAGGAACGTCCGGTCGAGTCCGGATCAGGAGAGACGGCTGCCGGCACATCCAAGAGCCACTAGATGGCAGCGGCTACACTTGAGGTGCCATGACGACGTGCCGTGAATATAAGGCGGAACAGCCTGTCAGATTATTAATATCTGGGCAACGGTGACGGGTTCTTGGGTAACTGAAGGCAGGAGGCAGCACGCTGGTACGAAAGCACGAGAGGAGCACAGCATCAAAAATGATTCTCATCTGATGATGGACCCAGAAAGAAAAACCTCAAATTCCATTGGAGGAGATTTAGTGGCGTCTCCCCCAGTAAAACCGCTGGTGAGCAGGAATATTCCTGTTTGATAAACTCATTTTGTTTCATTCAAGACTGAGCTGCTGAGAACAATGAAAATAAAATTTATTCACAATTACATATTTTACAAAAGTGCAGACAAACAGCACAAACCAAAGAGAAGTCTTTATGAGGAGGCGGGGCTTAGAAAAGGCAGCCGGCCTACAAAGCTTGACCCCAAAAACAAGAATGAATGAATTGCTGTTAACATTATTCATATCAGACACTCTGGCCAATCACGGCCTTCATGTTGACTTTCCACCAATCAGCTGCTACCAGTTTTGAGGCCCAAGGCATTCTGGGTGGTTGAGTCTTTGACGTGTAACATATTCTCTCATCGGGTTCTTCAGAGTTCCTTTGTTGCCAAAAATTCCTTCAACTTGAAACCCTGCCATCAGGCCCCTCCTCCCAGTCTGCGGCGAAGCCAATCAGAAGCCGCCAAGCCCCTCCCCCACCCTGATTCGCTGTCCCGCCTGCAGGTTGAAGCTGAAGTCCTTGGGCGCTTCGAACAGCAGAACGATGGTGGATCCCAGGTTAAACTCGCCCACCGCCTCGCCCCTCTGTAAGGCCACGCCCCCTGCGTCTTCAGACGCCACGCCCCCCTCACCTGCCGACTTCAACAGCTTTTCGCCGACAGCAACGTAACTGCGGTCGTGGAAAGAGCCTTTGCTGTAGCGAGGAGAGTTGGTGTGCAGCTCCTGAGAAGCAGAGACAAACGGCGCTTATTCACTCATCCGTTCACCCACTCATCCGTTTACTCACCCACTCATTCATCCATTCACCCACTCATCCATTAATTCATCCACTCATTCATTCATCCATTCACCCACTTATTCATCCATTCACCCACTCATCCATTAATTCATCCACTCATTCATTCATCCATTCACCCACTTATTCATCCATTCACTCACCCACCAACTCATTCATCCATTCATTCACTCATCCATCCATTCACACACTCATTCATCCATTCACTCATCCATCCATTCATCCATCCATCCATCCATCATCCATCCATCCATCAGGTCTGAGGAGCAAGCACATGGAGCGAGCACCACCAACCTCTCCTCCCGGCGGTCCTGCCTG
>CAAKHG010037768.1:0-15258 GCA_901007715.1 Dactylopterus volitans
GTCAGCGGAGAGAGAATAGACACAACTGTAACACTGAATGAAAAAATGAGGAACAAAAATTATCTCACTGTTGAGTATTGAGTGACACCCCAAAATGGCTACGATGTCATCAGTGGGGGGCGAGTTTTCCACTGTGAAAAGGGAAAGTGCTTTTTTTTTTCCAACTAACAGGCTCAATTACTATTATAAATGTATGACAGCAGTGTGGCACGGACCTCAGTGGAGATGATGTGGAGAGAGAATAGACACAACTGTAACACTGAATGAAAAAAAACTGGGACATAAAGGAACTGAAATGTTTTTTAGAATGTTTAACTATGAGGTGAAAAAAAAAAAATTTAATTCCCCTGTGTTCCCAAAAGTGAAAGTTTTTTTTCCACAGTCTCCTATATAAGCAATCCCAGAGAGACGGGATACGTGCAGCGGATGTGGGATCAATGGACACTTCAAAACCCACAATCAGGAAACAAAGAAACGGCTTTTAGCCCAGTGTTCCAACATCTGTAATCCAAAGCTACTATCACAACTAGAGATGGGCTGCATCTCGCACCAATTAGGGCTTAACATGGATGATGTGACACTGGTGACCACAACTGTGCCATGTACAGAGAGGTGACTTGAGAGGGCAAATAAGAACCTCAAATGGGCTAACATGAAGGTCAAGCCTAGTAAGTCCAGAAGCTTCTCAATATGCGGGAGGAAATTAAGTGACAGAAAGGTTCTCATAGATGTGGAAGAAATCCGAGCAAGTATGGAAAAATCAGTCAAGAGTGTAGGCTGGCGGTACAAAGGGGACCTGAATGATGGAGAACAGGTAATGCAATTCACTGATAGAGAGGCTGAGATCGGCAGATGTGTTTGTTTTACAGCTGGATGAATCAACGGATGTGTCAAAGGTCGTGCAGCTTCCGGTGTTTGTGTGCTTTGTGGATCAAAATGAAATGCAGGAGGGATTTTTGTTTGATAAACGCCTCCCTGAACGCACAAGCGCTGAAATACTCAAAGCCATTGACTTGTTCTTCAGAGAAAACGACGTTAAATGGGGGGAAAACGTGTTGCACTGTGCACCGATGACGCAAGAACCATGGCTGGATTCAGAAGGGGCCTGATCCCGCTTGTCAGGGATGTGGCTCCAGAGGTGATCTGGACGCACATCTTGTTGTACAGAGAGTCAGTTGTTGCCAAGGACGCGAGCGCTGAACTGTCTGATGTCATGGACTCGGTCATGAAAGTTGTGGATATAGTCAACTGGAGTGTTTTGAAAATGTGAATCCTCTCTAAATCTCTGTGCTGCTGAAGGAGAACGCCACGCCGCTTCTGTGCCATCCTCAGGTGTGCTGGCTGTGACACGGAACCGTGTTGGCACGTGTCCGAATTGCGCAAGTCCATTCCGGACTTGTAACTTTTCCAAGAGCCCACACCGCTGGCCGCAATTTTCTGGATCACGAACGTGCATATGGCAGCAGACATTTTCGCTGCCCATTTTCGCTGATCACCCCCCCCCCCCTGTCGAAAACCTCCAGGCTAGACTCAGATTTCTTGTCTTACAGGCTGATACGAAAATGGAGCGCTACAATGTTTTCGACCTCCTGAGGAAACAAACTATCAGGAAACAAACCATCACTCTGCTCCTGGTGTGGTGAGTGTCAAGTCAGAACATCAGTGGAAAGGAGATATCGTGAATTCGAAAACTGTGCATTGTTGTTGGCCTGTCCAGTGCCGTTCAAACATCTCTGGTACACTGTGTGTGTCTGTCTCCCCAGGTTCACTCTGAATATTGGCTACTACACTCTGTCCCTTGGCTCATCCCAACTTCATGCTCACCCCTACATCAGCTGTTTCATATCCGCCGCTGTTGAGGTCCCAGCATACATTTCCAGCTGGCTGGCTCTGCGCTATCTTCCTCGACGCGTGTCTGTCATCTCTGTCCTTCTTATCGCCGCTGCGTCGCTGTTCTGCAGTCCGCTGGTGCCTAAAAGTAAGTAAAAGCGCAGCTCCTAACATCAGAGGCATCAGAATGAGGAATACTTTATTAATCTGTGCTGAGGAAATTGTTTGGTCACGGTTGCCCCATGACAGTATAGATATAAAGACACAGGAAAAGAAGTACCACGATATCACAAAGAATATAACAAATATTTAAAAATAGAAATTAACCCAATATGAACAGTATAAACAATATAGACAGTATCTAAATAATTGAAATATATAACCAAATCATTACAAACGGTATTAAGTGGAAATGAAATGTGAAGTGCTTCCTTGAACAGAGCAGTATGTTACAGACACATATATAGACATTTTGCACAGTTACAGGATGTGCTGACATTCTGCCCTCCAAATTATCGCTACGTGTATTTACTGCAGTAAGTTGAAAGAATTATGCATATGAGTATGTATGTATATATAAATTTTAAATTGGATTGCTGAAGCAATGCTGAAAATTACAGAAGCAGTGCAAAAAATAATAGAAAACAGCTGCTGTGATGCAAAGATATTCTTGGAGCCAAAGCTGAAGAAAACGCAATATTTGTAAAGTATGAAAGACAGAAAAAAAAGTGTTTGCTAAATGTCGCAGCTCCATGAGTTCATGCATTGTGACGTGATCGTCTGTCACATGTCGGTGATGGTGACTAACAAACACATAAAAACAAAAAAGATTATTAGCTATCCTATGAGTCTTATTCTTAGACAAACCACAGCCTCTATTTCTTACCTTTCAGGTTTAGCAAATCTGTCTGTCGCCCTGGAGATGCTGGGTAAATATGGCCTCACCACTGGTTTCGCCCTCATATTCGCCTTCACGGCGGAGCTCTACCCAACATCACTCAGAAACACGGCGACGGGGACATGCGCGATGGTTTCCAGGACGGGAACCTGCCTTGCACCTTTTTTTTTACAACTGAGTGAGTATGGTGAACTTTTAATGAATCACGTTTTTCAAGCACAGTTTGTTTAATGTTCAGATTTCAGTGGATAGGAAACCTTGATTATAAAGGGCATGCTCTGAACAAACTTCTCCTTCATGTTATTCTGGGCTGAACACACAGAACCGAGTCTTCTGCTGCATACTAATTTCCCCCAATCTTATTGTTTAGGTAAATACTCAAAGTATCTGCCATATATTACACTGGGGACTCTGGCCCTTGTGTCTGCCTTTGCTACTCTCTTCCTACCAGAGAGTTTTGGACGACCTCTTCCTCAAACTCTACAGCAGATTCATCAGAATGAAAGGTTGTGGTTCTTAAAGCATGCTGTGAATTTTGCATATTACCTTCACTCAATGTTACTTTGAAATAAGGGCTTTCCAGCTGGTGAACATGGGTCGCTTTGGTTATTTCTGAATTTGACAATCCCAGTGGCGATCACATGGGCAACAGGCAGCCTGTTTTGGCATTTGGACCCTCTATCGAATCAATAAGTGCATGTGCTGATCTTTCAAATGTGCCTTTAGTTTGTACTTCAGTAATGTTTTTTTTGTTTGTCTGTCTTCTGTCCCAACAGTGTAATGTGCCCACGCATCACACGGAAAGAGAGCCCGAGATCTGTGGCGGTTGTTGAAAGTCGACTGATCACCTCAAACACTGCATAAGCGAGTTTTTGCAGCGAGCGACATCGAGTAACAGTCCAACTGTTTACGGCTACAAACTCGAAACAATGCGATGGAGACGCGCCGTTCTCTGCCTCACCTGTAGCTTTCATATTTGGCTTGCAATGAAACAAAGGGATCCAACGCAAACACAAAAATGCATCCTCACAGTTTACAGTTAGGCCAAGATGGAACCAATGTTTGGGAAATTTTGCATGCCTCATTTACAAAAACAGATGATCACAATGGACAAGTTTCACAAAAGCAGTGTTTATTAAATGATTGCAGTCTGACGAAAATGAATCCTTGGTTTACCTCTGGCTTATTAAGTGCCAAAGATGTAACTGAAATATTAACTGAAGCTTAACATCAAAGTGTTGAACATGAAGCAAAAGATAGTTAAACCATAAAATTACACTGATACTAGTCTGATTTAATTGGAATCAAAATATGAGGAGTCAGCGGGAATGACAACTTTCCGCTTCGGCTTTTGGCGTGCTGAAGTCTGTGCTTCAGCACACCGAAAGTCCAAAACACCAAACTGCTGTTTTAAAAAGGAGAGCTCACCGTGTCCAGGCGACTTTTTTTCTTTTTTTTCAGAAGCGGCAAACAAATTTATTCATCTAAAAAAGACTCTGAGGGTTTTTTTTTTTCTCTTTTCTTGTCAAGGTGGTGTGCTATTGTGCAACATACATGGCTGATGACATTTTCAGCAATGCTTCAACAGGTGACGCTTCCCTCCCCGACTGTCCCTTCTTCAACACTGGTGGTGGGATGGACTTGATTGATTCGTTTGATTGATTGATTCTTTCATGACCACACAGCCAGGCTGGTGCAATTTGTTTTCAAACATGAAACATAATGATTTTTGTTGGAACCTGTACCAAGGAGCTGTACTGAAGAACACTTATTCTATGATTATTCTGACTTAATGGATCATGTACACTAGTACTTTTTTTAAATTAACTGATTACTGCGCGGGTTGTCGGGTCAGATTGCTGTCTTTCCACACGTCACATTCAGCAGGCCAAGTCCAGCTGCAGTGAAACACCCATCTTACATTGTCCCTTTGGCAAATAGTTTCCATTAAATTCCTTGATACACCTTTTTCTGGGTCTGAGTGATTTTAACCGTTTGCGCATGTTCAACCTCCAAGACAACACCTGGGTGGCGCGATGTCTGAGCAGGCACCGGCGCATGTGGAAGCGGGAGAGGTCACGCGGAGAGGTGGTTCGCTCGAGTGCCCTGGAGAACTTTGATCAAGACCATTGGAGAGGACTTACGGACGTCGTGGAGGAAATTTGAATGCAGTCCGCAACAAGTGGAGCCGGAACTATGTAGCGTCAAACTAGTCGCTGGCATAAACCACACGAACCCCGAAAGACACCGGCTATGGTGCTGTGGTGGTCCACCACTCCGAGTGAGTCCAGAACCATCACCTGCCTCTCCAGTGTTGGCTCTCCCATTCACAGTGTGTTAATGTTGGTGATAAATAAATATCACCCTGCTCTGGCGCTTCTTATCCTCCCCAAAAGAACACAAACTGGATTAAACACTCACTGTAAATACTGATTACTGTTTGTTTTTCATGTTTTTCTGAGGTGTGTAAAATGCGCTGCTATTTTTTTTATTAAGACCCTTGTCGAAATTGGGTGTCTTGTGAAATGATGCGTTGAACTGATTGGTTCCTGTTGGAAAAGGCTGCATGTGTGAACGGGGTATATGACAATGTCAACTTTATTTATGAGGCACATTTAAAAGCCACAGTTGACAAAAGTGCTGAACAAAAATGCGATACAATTGCTATTTTAAACAAAAAAATAGCTGAAGGAGAAACAGGCAACCAAAACAACAGCATACGACAAAAAACAAGCAAACATACAAACAGAAACCAGGGAATTAAAGCTTAATTGGATTTGAAGGAGCATTGGTGCATTCACGTAAACGGTGTCATCAGCATTTACATTTTTTCTATGTTTTTACCCCGCTCATTTATAAAAAAAAAAAAGAAAACAGAATATGCCCCAAAATGGACGCCCACAAATACGGCAGCACAGTATTGCCTTCTGTCTAAGGCACCAGTCATGTCATTCATCACAGCCGTGGCAACAATATTACTACTGTGCCCAGACAGCAGCAAAATCTTCCACTTGCTTTCTCGGATGACAAAATTTATATGGTATGCTAACCTTCCATCAAAGGGATTTTTTTTTTTTTTTTTAAATCTAGTATTCTAGGTTTTGTTAAAAAAAAAATACATTTTAGCAAAACCTAGGACCTTTCTTAAACTTTTGTTAAAATTATCAGAGCAACAACTCATACTGAACATTACCCTTTTCAGATACAGGAAGGACATCAGATCTTTCAGCCAAGAGTTCGGAGTTGGGGGCATTTGATTTTTCCTATCAAGTAAAAGTTGCCTAAGGGGCTACAAGAGAAGAAAAAGCAATAATATTACTTTCCTTTTGGGTGAAACGTGTGAGCTTTTCAGAGACAGCAGTGACAGAAGTTAACAGACGAGGGACAATATGCCTTTTGAGGGCTTTCGAGACTGTATCACAGAAAGAGGACTAGAATGAGGCAAGCTTCGGACAATAGGAGAACATAGCAGAAGGTAGGGAGCATCTATCACATGAATGACGCTAAATTGAAAAGTTATCAATGAACTGGGGTGTCTCACGTAGGACCTTAAACTGAATCGGGGTCAGACGAGCTCCACATGCGGTAGTCACACTGTCAAAAGTCCAGTGCCAAGTCCAATTCCGCAGGCCTTACTGCATGTCAGAGGAGTTGATGATGATGATGATGATGATTAGCCTCACCACGACTGAATCGAGTCAATACGCCTTCGGGGTAAACCGCATTGTATCAACGAGACAATCGGGTGGTTGATGGCGTTCCGAGGTTGTGTCGCTTGGAGCCTGAGACCAGGTCTTCAACAGTAAACTGCAACTGTTCATTCATCTCTGTGGTGGATTCCAACAGATGCCAGTAAGGCCAGCTCAGGCTCCCAAGTAGTAAATCCGTCTGAATGGGTCCCGAGGGCAGCTTCCACCCTGTAGATGGCAGCCACAGTGTCCATGATCTTCAGGGAGGTGTGAAGGTCACCAGGTGTCAGAAATCCGTTCATTCCTGCACTTCCCCTCCTCTCCAACGGTAGACACTGTTTATACCTGCAGCACTAGTTTCAGTGGGATCTGCCCACTTCCTGGGACGCCACCTATATAAGGGCGGTCCAGGAAGTCATTAATCCTTTTGTCTTTGCCACCAAACAAATGCCATGCGTTTGTCGAAGCAACATCAACGTGAGTATGAGATTATTTGATTCTTTTGATTCAAGAGTTCATTTTTCTTTGACCTCACTTGACTTAAGATATGACATCTTTAATACTTGATGTTACAGGTTATATTGATTTATTTGGTGCTGTTGATTGACGCTATGACGAAATGCTGTTTTTCTTTTGTTCGTTATTGTCTCGAACCACGGCAAATTCAACTTTCAACTTTTCAAAAGCATTTACTGATGGACTCAAACGTCCCCCGGTGGTGTGGGGCTCCAGTCGAACCATTCTTTGTTTCCAATCCCAGTCATGCCTTTAAATGGCTTCTTGGAGGCTCAGCGCTAGCTGCAGTTGGGCTCGCTGTCATGCTCGTGTTCTGATGTTGTCAGCAAAAGTTCTGTTTTAGCTGTAGTCGATTTTTTACCGCGATTGCCACAGGATTTACTCATTTTGACTCGGGTATTGTCTTAATGGAACCTCTTGCACCTTAATAGCAAGAAAAAACAAACAAAACAAAGAATCTCTGTTCTCAAGTCTCTTGCATATCTCTTCAGTGAGGTCTCGAGTGACCGCAGTGTCAAATTTGGTCTGATTTGGACATTTGTTTGGATCGCCGCTCCCCTCTCCTGCAGCCACAGCGGCGCGCTGCTGCCGACTACACCGATTCCCCTTCTGCCTCTTTCCTCAACATGGTTCTATTTTCCATCGAATGGCAGGTGGTCCTCTCTGACAAACATGCAATAAGCCATGTTCAGATAGCTATGATCTGAACCGGCACGGCACTAGTACTCTGAAATGAACAGCATTGATTTTTTTTTTATTTTACATTATGCATAATCAGCAATTAATATAATTTCTACCATTAATACCTGTTTGTCTTGTTTGAAAAATGAACTGCCTATAATATCTAAATTTCTCATATTCTGAAAGCAATTAAATCAGACTTTAAGTGTAATTTTACAGTATCTCACAAAAGTGGGTACACCCCTCACATTTCAGTAACCATTGTATTATATCTTAATGGAAAATACTATAGAAATGACTCTTGGATATAACTTGGAGTTGTCAGTGTAAAGCTTTTATAGCAGTATAGATTTACTAGCCACTGAAAATTACTCAACACACAGCCGTGATTGTCTAACTAGCTGGCAACACAAGTGAGTACACGCCGAGCGATACCTGTGCATGTCGTTCAAACATGCAAAGCCACCTGTCCTATTCATCATGTTCATGTTTTTGCCTGCTTGACTGGACCATGCAAATTTGTGTAATTTAGTTAAATTTGGCATTTTGGATAAAATTGTCATTGTGCCACTGGATGTTCAACATTGCACCTCATAGCAAAGAACACTGATGATTTGATAAGGAGAATTTTTGCTCTCCACAAAGATGGCCGAGAAGAAGGCTGGTAAGGCCATGAAACTCGGCTACAACATTGTGGCCGTGGACATACAGCGGTTCTCCTCGACGGGTTCCACTCAGAACGGGATCCGCCAAAGAAGTTGAGCTCCTAGTGCTCTGCATCATATCCAGAAGGTGGCTTCAAAAGACAGGCGCATGAGTGCTGCTGGCATTGCTGAGGAGGTTGAAGAAGCGGGAGGTCAAAGTGCTCACACACAATATTGACACTTTGGGTACAATTTTGGCAAACAATTTTAGACAATGACTGTGTTCTATACTGCTATATAAGTTGTACACTGACTACTCCAAGTTTCATTTCCATAGTATTGTCCATTGAGAAGATATAATGCGATGGTTGCTGAAATGTGAGGGTGTGTACTCACTTTTGTGAGATACTGTGTTAAAAATATCTTTGGCTTTATGTTCAACACTTTACATCTCAGACGCATCTTTGTCACTTGAGATAATCAGCCTGAAGAGACCCCAGGATTCATTTTTATTGGGTTGCAGTCATTTATTAAACGCTGCCTTCGAGAAACGTGGCACATTCTGATCACCTGTTTTGTAAATGAGAAATGCAAAATACTGCATGATATTACACACAGCCTGACCCTGTGAGGAAGAACACGGTTTGCAGTGGACGCCGATATTTCAAACAATTGCAAACAAAATATGATCATAGGTCAGACAATGAATGGTGACTCCTCTGTATTGTTCCGAGTTTCTAGCATGAATAGCCATCCACAGTTGGACTGTTAATGTCCATCATAGTTGACTTTCGACAATCACCACAGATCCTGAGCTCTCTTTTCTTCCGACGCATGGGCACATCACCCTGTCGGAACAAAAGACAGACAAAAAGCATTATTAAAAGTTTAAAAAGAGTCGAGGCATGTTTGAAAGGTCAGCGCATGCACTCATTGATTTAATAGATGGGGCAAAGGCCAAATCAGGCTGCCTGTTCATGTGATCGCCACTGCGATTGTCGAATTCGGGAATAACCGCACAAGTTCACCAATTGGAATGTCCTTAATTCAAAATACGTGAGTAAAGGTAATATACTATATCGGGGTTAATCAACTAAAATTTAAAGGGGTCCAATTATGGAAAATTACTTGAAGCAAAGGTCCGGAATATCATTGTCTTCCAATTTAGTGTGATATATATTCAAGAGGTCTAGTAGTTGCATCAGCATCTGCATGCAATTAATACCTGACTGTCAAATCAATTCAGTACAATTCAAAAAATCTTGACATTATTGTCACGCAACATAGACTTGAACATAGGCGCATGCATGCCGCTATGTGCAACGCTCTCGCTTTTTTGAATATATGTAGGCCTGCATTTCAAAATGAGAAAATGTGTGAAAACTGCAGGTTCAAATAAAGTGCTTGTCTTCAGAAAAATTAAGGGAGTAAAATGAATCATTGTCAACATTGTAATGGTTTGTTTTCTCATAATGGCGTTTCACATTGGCGCGCTCAACACTGGTATTCACACTGGCGTCGTGCTCAGTGGGAAGTATGAACAGAAACGAGTCTCCATTCATGATTAAATGCTCTTTTTCTGCTGTCCGCTTTTAATTTTTATTTTTTTTGGAGAGCACCTTTATTTTTCGCTCCGTCTCACCCATCTTTTTCTCAACTTTCTCCGTCTCAGTCGTCTGTCGCTCCTTTTGTTTTCTCCACGTCGCTATCCTTCCTTTTCTCTCTCTACCGTCCTCATGTGCAACTTGCCTCAAACTCTCATCTGCCCGCACGGCTTACCGCCTGGAATGCAGACATGATTGGGCTGAGCGTGGAATTGGTCTGTGCATTTCCTCATCCCCTACACCACTACCTTAAAGACTGCAAAAGCTGCGACGGTTAAAACAGAAGCGCCCTGCCACATTTTAAATCATAACCTTCTGTTTTGGCTGCATTTCCGAGTCCGTACGGGACAGGCTTCTGGGTCCGGATCCGGACCGCGGCCCGCCTGTTGGTGACCTCCGTGCTATATGCACAGCATGCTTTAAGAACCACACCTTTCATTCTGATGAATCTGCTGTAGCGTTTGAGGAAGAGGTCGTCCAAAACTCTCTGGTAGGAAGAGGGTAGCAAAGGCAGACACAAGAGCCAGAGTCCCCAGTGTAATATATGGCAGATACTCAAAGTATTTACCTAAACAATGAGATGGGGGAAATTAGAAAGCAGCAGTAAACTTGGTTCTGCGTGTGCATCCCAGAACATCAAGGAGAATTGTTTTAATTTGTGCCCTTTTTATAATCAGGGTTTTAAAAATGTGAATCGTTGAAAGTTCGTTATACTCACCCAGTTGCAACAAAAAAGGTGCAAGGCAGCTTCCTGTTCTGGAAACCATCGAGCACGTTCCCGTTGCCGTGTTTCTGAGTGATGTTGGGTAAAGCTCCGCTGTGAAGGCGAATATGAGGGCTGTGCCAGTGGTGATGCCGTATTTACCCAGCATCTCCAGGGCAAAAGACACATTTGCTAGACCTGAAAGTTAAGAAAGAAAGGCAAGAATAAAACGAATAGGCAATTCAATTTAAAAGTTTTGAGTGACACAATATTGGGTTTCGCAAAGTCAGATGAACTGCAATTAATTGCAAAGTCCCTCTTTGCCATGAAAATGAACTTAATCCGAAAACAACCATTTCCACTGCATTTCAACCCTGCCCCAAAAGGAGCAGCTAGCATCATTTCAGTTTTCTTATTCTTGTTGGCTCATGTGAGTGACGAGGACGAGACTGGAGACGCTGACATGCTGACTGACACAGAGTAACAGACTGGATGCTTTCAAAGGAGGGAGGTGCTTGAAATCATTGTAATTCCCCTGTTAACCATGGTTACCGGCTTTGCGTAAAGGGGGTTCACAGGCAATGATGACTGCTGCTCGTAAGACCGCACCCCCATCAGCCATTTATCGGACTATCGAGAACTTTAAGGAGAAGGATTCAGCCGTTGTGGCGCCAAAGAAAGTCCAGGAGGCCTCAGGACCGTCTCCTAAAGTTGACTCAGCCGCGAAATCGGAGCACCGCCAGTGCAGAGCAGGCAGGCGTGAAGGGCAGTAGAGAAGCCACCTCTCTCAAGGAAAAACATAAGGGACAGACTGACATTCTGCAAAATGTGCAAGGATTGGACTGCTGAGGACTGGGGTCCTTTTTGTTTTTTGATGAATCCCCTCTCCGACTGTTTTAGAGCATCCAGGAAAAAAAAGTCCGCAAAAAGAAAAGGCGCGTGCTGCCGTCATGCTGAGGCCATTCATGCGTGGGGTTGCCTCTCATCCAACAGGGTGGGCTCACTCTCAATTCTGCCTACAAACACGCAAAGGAACGGCACCAAAACATCCCACGACAGCAACGTCTCCCGACCATCAAAGAACAGTTTGGCGACCAACAATGTTGCTGTCAATCGAAACCTTTACCACCTGTGGAATGCTCGTGACTGTACTTCGGTGTACAATGGAAACATCTGACAAAAAGATCTAAAAGCAGTGAACCAGCCGACTTTGTGAAAGTTAATATCTTTGTCACATCTCAAACGTTTTGGCCATGGCTGGCATACTTAATCAGGAGGTCACAATGAGATCAAGATTTCATTTGATATGCTGTTAATGTGTAAGAAAATGCATTCCAACATAACGGAATGTTGGAATGCATAACAAATCTTTTAAAACGAGCATTAATCAAAGCATTCCAGATGCCCGTGTCTTTACAATAAGGGCCTCAGGTGTACCACTCAGCGTGTAGATCTGGAGAACACTGATTCCCATGGCTCCATAGAGAAATATGACTTTTACTGTTTGTCCTGCTTTTCAACAGGACAAAGATTGAGCAGCAGCGTGTTCAGCATTCGCATACATGTTTCTGCAGGGAATTTCTTTTCAGATTTCTGGAGGGAAAAAAAGCTCCCCGCTTCTTGAAAACCGTACGGTCTCTTGCATGTTAGGAGCGACGCTTTTTTTGCTTACTTTTAGGCACCAACTGAATGAAGAACAGTGACACGGCAGCTGTGAGAAAGACACAGATGACAGACACGCGCCGAGGCAGGTATCGCAACGCCAGCCAGCTGGTGATGTACGCGGGGACCTCGACGACTGCGGCGATGAAACAGCTCATGTAGGGGTTCACGTGGAACTGGGATGTGTTCAGGGACAGAGCGTAGTAGCCAGTGGCCAGAGTGAACCTGGGGAGTCGGATGCATACAGGTGTTTGAGATGTTAGAGATGTTTCAAAATGGCGCTGGACACGTTAACAACAATGCAGTATTTTCTGACTCGGAACATCTCGTGTCCACTGGCGTTCGGACTTGCTACTCACCACACCAGGAACAGAGTGATTGTGGTGTGCCGGATGGCTCGTCTCCTCAGGAGGTCGAAAATATTGTAGCGCTCCCTTTTCTCATCGGCCTAAAAGACAAGAAATCTCACCAAACGGTTCAGAGGAAGAATCCACAGGAAAAGCACTGGAGCATTTTATTTTACATGACTAACGTTTTCATCGGGGTCAAACAGCACATGGAGGGGGGACACGGGTTTAAATGTCCTCCAGGTTGCACAGAAACTCCTCATTGGTTCCGAAGGAGTGGGGGGGGGTAACCAACCAGTTATCCAATAGTACTGTGACAGCACCCGTAAACGCCACGAGTGCAGTAAAACGACCCCATCCAAATATGTACAGTATCTACAATATTTACATACCATTAAAAGAAACACGACAACTTTCGCAAAGTGTGACGCTCAATTTCGTCGCTGCAAAAATCGGAAAAATTCACCGAAATTAACCGAGGTTCTGAACCACGCTTTCAGTAGGAAAATCTGTCGTCTTTGTCTTCTCGTTGCAAGTCTGAGCACAGCATCATCTCCACTGAGGTCCGTGCCACACTGCTGCCGTACATTTAAAACGGTGATTGAGCCTGTTAGTTGGAAAAAAAGCGCTTTCCCTTTTCAGTGGAAAACTCGCCCCCCACTGATGACATCGTAGCCATTTTGGGGTGTCACTCAATACTCAGAGTGAGATAATTTTTGTTCCTCATTTTTTCATTCAGTGTTACAGTTGTGTCTATTCTCTCTCCGCTGACATAAAGGAGCTACATACACCCTGAACCTCTTGTTGCGCCTGCATAGGCCATTGTTGTACAGCAGCACCACTCACTGGAGCTGTGATTGCATTTACTAGATGGGTATTTGAACATGCCAGTGTTTGGTTATGCGTTGGTGTAAATCAAAGCCAACTTACATGTACATTGTAATCATCAAAAATCCCATCTGGAGCTTTGACTCTGTTCATCTTAGCAGCTTTCCTCACTATGGCCTCAGCCTCCTCCACTCTGCCCTGAGACAGCAGCCACAGAGGAGACTCTGGGATGAACCTGCATCAGTTTCAACACACACACACAGACAGACTCAATCAACCACAGGAACAAAGGGACTTTAAAAACAACGCAATAGACTGCTTATTTAATTAACAATATTTTTCCTCAAAACAAGATTTATGTGGTGCACAGTCAGGTCAACCTGCTATGAATTAACTTTATGCAGTGAGCGCAACCTACCACCAGAGGGGCAGGTAGAGCAGTCCAGTCAGAGAGACAGCCAGCACGAGAGATCTCCAGTCTCTTAGATAGTAAGCAACGAGGGGCAGCATCATGTAGCCAAAAGCAAAAGCCAGACAAATGCCCATCGATGAGAAAACCACCCGCACACTTTTTGTTAAGATCTCCGCTCCTGCACAAAAAAAGAAAGAAGGTATCACAGAGGCAGCGCGTGAAAAGCAATACGTATAGTTTTATTGTTCAAACTCACAGGCTCAAAACCATGGTTTGTTGTAAGATATACTTAAAATGCTCATGCTTACCCAGCACAAAACAGGCAATATAATTGGAGATCTGCCCCAAACCACCGATGAAGAGGAGGATGGCCAACACCGTCCAAGAGGGAGAGAAGATTTGCACAAAAGTGAAAACGGTCTGAATAGCCATGGTCGCAAACAGCACAGGCTTCCTTCCATATCTAAGACAGAGGTCAAAATAAAAGCAATTAAAATGATGAGAAAGAAGTTGAATGTAAGAACATACGCAGAACATGACATGAAACAATCTTACTGGTCACCTGAGAGAAACGGTGCACAACAAAAGTAGCTCAAGCACATTCAAAATGTGATTAGTACTTTATCTGAAGACGAGCCAGTTCACTGACTTTTATAGAAATGAAAAACAAAACAAAAACAAAGCAAAACATCAAATTAACAAGTGTAGTTTGGAACTTTTTTTTATTTTTTTTATCAGTATTTAGCTGGCGTTCTCAGTACCTGTCTGAGAGCTGTCCCGAGAGGAAGGATCCGCTAAGAACCCCCAGAAAATAAACGGTGGAGGTGAACGGCTGCTTCCACTGATCACTGCACACCAGGTCAAACTGGGACACCCAAAGAACAAGACGTTTACAAAACGAAACTCGTGCGCAGGGAAAATTTGTGCTGAGTTTTTGGTTTAATGATTCCTTGATCAAGTAATCAGTAATCAAATACTGCATATCAAAGTTATGTGCCAACAAACTCGCCACACACTTTATTCTTCAAGAGGCAACATTAATCACGAGTGTATTTCCGCCCATATCCCTCGCAGGAGGACTTCACACAGCGATTGTTAGAAGAAAAAATAAGTAGCACGGTTCCTTTAAGGGAGAACTCAGTGTAGTGAGCCTGCATATGAGATACTTTCACTGATACTAATCTCTTCACCTCTGCTTGCGTTTTTGAACAATCCACACACACACACACACACACCTCAGAAACGAAGGTGGATTGGTAGATTTCTGTGCTGTAGCTCCAGCCGTCCGCACAGCTTTCCTCCTCCAGGTCAGTGAGGTTGACATCCCTGCCAGGAACGTGACCCTGGGCGGAGAGATTCACCACCACGTCCAGTCTGTATCTGCTGCATCTGCTCCGCTCCTCTTCTCCATTCACCACCTTACAGTCACAACCATATTTATATG
>CAAKHG010037770.1:0-13887 GCA_901007715.1 Dactylopterus volitans
AATCTAAAGGCAAAGGCCATTCCTAACCGACTCAAAATTCTAAGCGTGACGAACGGTGTTTAATAATGCTCGGCGCTCACTACCTTCACAAGGTGGATTTGGTTGCCACCCCCCTCTGTCACACCTGACTTGGGTGGCGCCATCCTTGGGTCTGTATCCTGACGCACATTGATAAGAAGCAGTTGTACCCATTTGTATGTTCGACCACCAGCTGATTTCCCACCAGCTGACGTGTTCTGGTCGTTGAGTTCTGCATTTGACCTCTGGAGTGGAAGAATTGTACACATCGCATGATCAAGGTTGGGTCCACTGTCGGGAACAACTAGTTTGTAAGCGGTCCGCGGGGTGAAAATGTATGTAGGTTTATACCTTTGCATGTTGGCTCAATGCTCCATTCTCCATTTTCTCGGCAGGTAGACACTGCTGACCTGGACTCTTCACGAGAAATCCAGTACGTATCTCCGCACAGGACTTTTACTGACCGACCAGGTGAAAACATGCTGCTGAACGCAGGTTCATAGCTGGTGCCGGGAACTGGTGGAAGCACCAGTTTGCATGTTATCTCTGCATTTGAAGAGAAGTAAATTAGTTTGTTGTAAATAGAGAAGACTCCTTCACCAAGACATCCATCCCTCCACAACTACTTTTCACCAAGTACCTTCACAAGCAGGTTCGGGGATCCACTCCGCCCGGATTCCTGATTTTGTGCATGTGGGAGATCTCCCGTCAACAGCTTTATAACCGCGATTGCACCGGAAACGCAAGATTTCATGTTCCTTGTACTCTTGGACATATGCAAGAACAGCGCCATTTTCAATTTGGGGTGCGTCGCATTTTATCTCTGTTGAAGAATGCAGACACACACACACACACACACACACACACACGCACGCACGCACGCACACACACACGCACACACACACACACACACACACACACACACACACACACACACACACACACACACACACACACACATACACCCTCTAACTTCACTCAAGAGATTGTGTTCGGCAAGTAACTGCAGAAAAGAGATTAAAAAAAAGAGATCTCGTGGGTAAATTCAGCTGCCTGACCTTTGACCTCCAGGACCAGGTCAGGCTTGACGTGGGAGCGCACCAGGCCGTCCGGGCTGATGTTCCACAGGTGGGTCTCCCGGCCGCGTTCCGGGGAAATGCAGAGGCGGCTGCCCGCCATCAGCATGCTACCTGTGGTCTCCAGGCAACAGTCCTCCAGCAACTGGTGGGAGGAGTCATTATTGTTATTATATCATGAAGAACATCATGTCACTTAAGTTTCAAAACTGATTTTTTTCTTTTTCTTTAGGCGAGCCAGTTGTGTTTGGGCAGAAGTTTACTATCTTTCTGGGGGACTGAGACTCAGGTTACTTCCGGTAACATTGTTACATTTTAAATCGGAAGCCTGCTCTGTATCTTCTTTGCGTGAGCCAATCAGAGCGCAGATTCGGCTGCTTTTCCGAGAGTCTGAGTGTAAGGCTTGAAGTGTGTGTGTGTGTGTGTGTGTTTTTATGTGCCCATTGCAGCAGCTGACGTCGTCGCACAGCTTAATTCCCAGTTTTCTACCTTTTGTATCTCATCAAAGTCTCGCATCTTTTACATCTTACGTGAGCAAACGTCATCATCTGCTCTGACAACTGAATATAGGAGCCTCCATAACTGCCAGAATCTCTGTCCTGGTTTTTGCTGGGTTTAAACTTCTCCAAAGAAGTGTATCTGATGTCCTGCATCAAAAATATATACTGTGAATATAGTATCTATAACATTATGATGTTTACCATAGCATGTAATGCTGTCACCATAAAGCACGAGTGAGATGACCAAAATATTAGGGACACCTCTCAGTGCAACCCCGTACAGTTCAACAGCATCGCAAACGACAGTCCTAATAACATTCAAATACGTCAACACCTCTCTCAAACACATCCAATAAAAGTTCGAAATGAGAAGAACTGATGGCAGGGCCGTTGTATTATACTCTGTGGTGAACATGCAGTGGTTGCTTCTTTTTCATTTATATGAATCTTAATAAAAGAGCGATGCCTCTTTGAATTAGTCGCACGGAGTCCCTGCGCAGGGTGCGAGCAGCGAGCTGGACCCTTCGAGGGTGCAGCGCCGGCGGGTTTTCGGTACCTTGCAGGTGAGGTGCCCATCCTGGTAGAGCCAGACCTGCTCCACGCCTCCCGTCTCCTCCACCGCCTGGATCCTCATCAGCTTGACGTCGTCCAGCGCCCCCGTCAGCGACATCACGCCTCCCGTCTCCGCGTTCCGCAGCCGGAAGCTCACCTGCTTCTGTCGATGAGACGCGCAACCGGACTCACAAACGGCGCAATGCATCATGACGGTTGCAAAATGGACACATAAGCTGCTACATCGAAGTGTTTGCTGGCATTTAAGCTGGTGCTCTATTTCACGTTTTTGTTGGTTTTGAGTCCAGCTGGAAAGAATGATCAAAGTAAGACAAATTAAACGCGAGAACAAGAGGCTAGAAGACGTAGGCGCAGCGGAGTTTCACACTTCCGTACCTGCGTTAATGGACGGAGCGATCCGATTCGCTGCAGGCCGCTGAACCGGCGCCAGTCGCTCACCTCTCCCGGCTGCAGCAGCAGCTGTCGGCCGCGGTAGCCGCTGCCTTCGTACAACACCCACCTGGACGGGAGGAGAGATGCAGGTAAAGACCACGAATATCTTTATTTACGCGGTCTGATTTACTGTTTTTTTTTTTTTTTTTTTAAATCAACTTGGCGAGTTTCTCACATCTGCGCCATGTTTACTCGCTCTTAATGAGACGACGCGCCGCTGACGCCCCGCTGACACCGTTCCTGGGAATTTCATGGGACCTTGTCAAACTCTCCACAGGAATAATGAACCTTTGGAAGGTTCTGCCGCCGTCCCCTTTTGTGTTTCCTCAACTTGAACTGACCTTCACTCTATGAAGGGGTGTGCTTACAAACATAATCTACGACCCGAGCGAGTGAGGGATGAACCAGCGGCAGCGTTTGTGCGTTTTAAGATGTAGAAACCATGAAACGATGATGAGAGGCGAAACGTTCTCATGTCCTTCAGCATCGCGTTGACTCTCAATAGGCCACACAGACCTTCACAAATGTTTAAACACGAGAAATCTGAACGGGCATCAGTGATCTGGCCCTCAAAAACCTCAATTCACAAACAATGAATGCCATCAGAACACGTAAACAGGTAATGCACTGCTGTTTCCAAGTCCAAAGGGAGAATGCCCTCTTCAGATAAGTTTCTAAGAATTAATAAAAGTATTCATTTGCTCTTTCACTTTAGTTAGAGGTTGGCTTCCTCTGGAGGTGCCTCAGGTTGCCTGGCAACGCACTTGAACTGAATTCATGCAGTAACGACAAGACAAAAGAGCCCAACACAGAGGCAAAGTACACAAGAACGAGCACAAAGAGTCTCCACCCCTTGAAATAAATCCAGTGCGTAGACAGACGGAGTCGGCATAAATGGAGCCCCTGGGAGTGTGTTCTGTGACGGGGAACACACCCCTGACGCAGTCAAAAGTGACGCCTCATGTCAATCGCTGTCTTATGGAGGACGTCGAATCTACCAAGATTTTAAGGTGTGAAGTTTGTGCATGTGGAGCTACTGTAAATCGGCCTGGTGCGAACCCTCAAACGTTTGCAGTGCTTACGTTCAGAAAATTACACTCACACACAGCTACTTTTAACCCCAGAGCACCAACGTCGGGCGATTTTCACCCACACGATTCCTGTCATGTGATTTTCAAGAACAAGTTCCCAGCTCGATCATTTTTTTGGTCAGGAAACTTCTTGTTTAAGATTACCTGATTTTTCAAGAATTTTGCTGCCTTTTATAGGATCCCCCATGGCACCTTTTTTTTTTAATTTTATGTGATATTGTACATATATCAGGAAATTAAAGAAGAGGACTACAATTTGGCATACAGTCTTGTACTTTTACATAAATTGATGAAAAACTATATTTTATCCAAAATATTATATATCGGGTAAACTACACCCGACGTTAATGATGGTGTTACTAATTTTAACGTTCGTGTTCTAGGGTTAAACATGCAGCTGGTGCAAACAGTGCAGACGGTAATTTCAACGCATTTACACATTTCAACGATTTTGTCAGATTTATTGTCTTCAAGGGGGGCTTCTTTCGCGTGTCTGAAACACGGATGGGGTAAGGTTCACCAGACCTTCAATAAACTGAAATTGACAGAACTTTAAGACCTCCAGCTCGAATGTTTGCATCAATCAATTTAAGACCAGGTTCAGTTGTATTCCTTTGCACGGATTGTGCCTTTAAAAATGCCATAAAGGTAATGTGGGGTGAAGACGGCAGACGTACATTCCTCCCTCCACCACCAGGGAGCGCACGTGTGCATCCAGGCCAGCCTGCTGCAGGTTCACGGCGCCGTCGGTCAAAACCACCCTGCGACCTCGGCAGCCCACCTTACTGAACAGGACGATGGAGGGCAGAGAGAACTCCTGCGCGGGAACAGACATGAAGTCACTCACACCTTCACAGACTAATTGTCAAGATTGTTTCACACACACACACACACACGCAGACACGCGACACTGACGTATCCAGCTGTCTGCATGGAGCGGACGGTCGAGTCTGAGGACGGGAGGCCCATCTGCTCTGTGTTTGGATATTCTCCTTCCTCCAGCAAGAACATGTCCTCTGTGAACTGGGCTCCTTCGTGCGCAATCCAGCTGACACACAGAGACACACAGTTACCTACTGCAGGTCATATTGCTCTAACATCTTCTGACTTTTTGTTATTGTCGCCGTGGTGAGACAGGTGAATCTGGGCGATATGAGTGGAAGTGAATTGAAACAAAGAGGTCTTCATCTTCAAAACTGATAGAAAAATGCAGGCGGTCTTTCTGGCCCCGCTACGCTGGCGAGGTGCCAGGTGGTGTCTTAGGCGCCAGTTTTCAGTTCTGGTTGCAGTACCTGCCGGCCAGCACCTTGCAGGACCTGGGCAGGAAGTCCTCATCCAGAGCCGCGGCGCTGTCCTCCAGAGCCACCATCCTGCCCCGGTAGTCCGGCTCGGAGAAAAGCAGCACCTGAAGGACAGCGTCAGCGGTTTCAGCCACAACATCCTGTACGAGCAACACGATTTCACAGAGACGCATTGTGACAGGCGGCGGGAACGCTACCTTGAACTTTGCCTCCGTCAGTGCGTCCTGAAGAACAGACAGCAAGAGGAGAGTCATGAGCAGGGTTCTTAAACGCAAAATGATGAGTCAGCTCTTGCAAATACTGCAATTACTAATTTTAACGCATAAGAACCTGGAACTATTTTCCCTTGTAGGAAAATGATGTGGGATATACAACAGACAGTTGTATCAGTGTATCTCACCACAATTTCCTGACTTGTTTTATATCAATTGGCTCCAGAAATGTGCTCGGAACAGGGTAAGTGTTGTGATGGAGCCGCTATCAAAGCATTACAATTGTTAAATGGGTTTAAGCTTTACATTTAGCAACAAACAAAGCCAAGCCTTTAGAAACGAGTCCTGAATCCACACATTACTGTCACAAGCCAAGTTTGCAGCTATTTGAGGAACTTTCCACAACATTATTTATCGCACAAAAGCTGAGGATGTTTCCTACATGGAAGACCGGCTGTATTGACGATATGTTGAAGTTGCGGGCTCCCCAGTCGTCCGGACATGGATACAGGCCTTTCTCCAGGACGTAGAGCTCCCCACTGAAGCCGGGCTGCTCAAACGCCACCCATCTGCCACAGAGAGGATTCATTCATCACCTTCAAACTGCTGCACCCGCATTTATCAAACTTCTGAAAGCAATGGTTTGATTTTCCTGGTTAGCAAGTATGTTTCCCGCTGCTGATAATTGCTTTTATTTTTCCGTCTAACTGTGTTGAACTGAAGCTTTCACTGATTGGTTGATTAAAAAGTTCGGACTTGTTGGTTTACTTTGTCATCTGTGAGTGGAACCTGAATTTCTTTAGGTTTTAAACGAAACAAGATATTTAAAGAAATCATCGTCACCAAAGGTGGAGTATTATTATAGAATTACATCTATAAGATTATTTGGGGATGAGAATAATCATTGGTTGCAGCCCTAAATAGTGCATTAGCTATAGCATTATAATATCTAATATTTAAATGTAAGAAAGGAACCTTTTTCTTCTGCTTCCTTATTTCTGTCATTACTGTCGACGACAGGTTCTGCTTTCAGTCACGTTCAAAGCACCTTTGACGGTCTTCAAAAGGCAAAATGCCTTGAAGTTGAATTTTGTTTCCATTTCAGCTGATCCATACTTATGTATGTACCATTTTACTGCATCATACATATTTGTACAAATAAATCAGTCTATTTCACATGTTCATTATGTTGTAATTGGCTTTGTGTTGAGTATGCTTACACTGTATTTTTCCACTGAACCGAAGGCCCAGTAAAGTTTGTACTTTTCTACTGATATCATATTGCACATTGTATGTCCTTGTTCTTGACCTGTAAAAAGGACTAACTAGCCTGAACCAGTTTGGGCAGCACAGATGAGACTTCTCTATCTTACCAGATAGGTCTGTTGCATTACACACACGCCTAACAAACAACACTCACACACTTTGTTTACCTCACTCTAAGGACAAAGCGTGGATAGCGGTCGGCCCGTGCACGTCACTGGTAACTGGCCGATTACGTTCGGCTGCGTATGAGTCCGACCTCTGTGCGGGGCCGGCTCAGCCCGAGGAGATACATGTGAACTATTTCCTGTATTCTACAGCTGCCTGCTTTTACCTGCGACCACTGTAAATACTTCTCTGGGAACTTGCAGATTTCTCTGGTTTATTCTTGGGCTTTTGCTCACACTCCGTTAGCCGCCATTAAGACAAACAAAGTCCAAGTTTCTAGGAGGTTCTAAAGTGACAAATACGGGTGTCTTTTTTTAATCACCGACTTAAAAATGACATTTAAACCATTCTAAATCAATGTTTTTCACTCTGCAAGATTCCATTGCTCTGTTTGCCGTGTGTGCTTGGATCAAACCCTCATCTGCTGTTTCTCCAATGACGATTAACTCATTAAGTCGTGTAATAATATATGCGCATCAGTATGTACAGCGTCTAAATTCTAGCCCTCGAGAGATGAAACCTCCTTTGTCAAATTCAAAACATTAATTAAACAAATAGATCAGTCACAATTGGTGATTCATCTTTGTATCCTCTTTGTGTGTACGTGTAGGTGTGTGTAAACTCTTAGTCATGCTTGAAAGGTGAGCTGGACACACCCCAAAAAAGAAAAAAAAAAAAAAAAAAGGTCAAAAAGTTGGCTCTTTGTGTGGTTTTTGTAAAGAACAGAACCAGTTTGACTTACATTCCACCGATGACGTGGACAGACTGGGTTTTGATTCCATGGCCGACGTCCTCCACACTGGGGACGGGGCCCATCAAGTCCACGCTGCGCCCCAGCTCATCCAAGTCCAGCTCAGTAAATAATTTAATGTGCGGGGACAGGAAATCCTTAAAGAGATAATAACAGCGAAGTTAAGAGAAAAAGAGACGCTGCCATTGACCAAGAAAAAAAACAATACCAAGGAAACAAGATGTTCTAGCTTGTGGAGGCAGTTCAGGAAGAAACCAAACGGCAACCTGTCAACAAAGATGGAGGCGTGTTTGCGGTCGAATGTTGGAGGTGCTACTCACTGAGCAGACAGGCCGGAGAGACAGCAGGCCGTCCTCGCATGCCCCCCAGTCACTGCAGTGAGGGTACTCGCCCTCCTCAAGGAGATACTGCTGGCCCTCAAAGCCTGCCTCCTGATAGCCCACCCAGCTGCACGAGCAAAAGACAGCATTAACAACGACACCCAACCCGAGTCCCCCCATGGCCCACCGACATCCATCAGCTGACATACTCACAGACCACCGAGTATCTTAAGGGACCCGAGTGTCGAGAGCGTCCTCTTCTCTCCATCAGTCCTGCCTGCTCCTCCTTCATCCTGCTCCTCACCCAAGTCGTACAGCTCGCCGTCCACCTCCAAACAATCTCCGTCGAAGTTGGGCTCCTGAAACAGCAAAGCCTGGACCGGACAGAGATGGCGCAGTTTTAAGCCTCAGGCGTGACAGGTTCGGCCTTTCCCAAACGTGTGTTTTCTGGTCTCGTGGTAGAACGGCAGCATACAAAGATCAGACTGCAGACGTTCATGTACCTCATGTACCTCAACTACTGTCACTGCTCACACTTGATCAAACACGTGAGCACATGAAGAAATCTGTCTCTCATCTATTTGACAGCATGGCTTAAATCTCTGAAGCTCATCGGCAGGTTATCTTGAGGCACTGCAGCGATGGACATACTAGCGCTTCTATGGTTCTGTGTAGTTCCTTCAACCTGCATGAACACGCTGCAGTATTTCCCAATTTGACGTGAGTTACGGCCAAGTTTCAGATTCAAGTTGAATCTAAACTTTTGTGAGTCATGGTCAAGTGGTTTGCTTCCCCTTCTCAACCATCCATCAGATCCAACCCAGATTCCGCGAGGGCAAGTTAGGGCAAACGAGAGCATGTGTTTACACTTCAAACTGTGTGTGTATTTTGATAGATGACACACACCTTCACTTCTTTTGGGTGCTCCACCTTTATTGCTCCCTGTAATGAAGCGACACACAGCCATCAGAGTCAGACAAATGACAATAAAGTTGAAAACCATCACACATGCACATTTCTTGTTCGGTACCATTCGGAGAGGTCTAAGGGACCCAATGAAGGGGTCGGGGAAACCCCAAGTCTCCGGGCAGGGATACTCGCCCTCCTCCAGCACGCCTACAAAGCCGGCAAACCCGGGATCGCTGTAAACCAGCCAGCTACACACACACACACAAACACATCGAGAGGAGAGAAAGTTGCCGTTAACAGTCACTTTTAAACCTGAACATTATGGTTACACTAGATGAGACAGTCATGACCACGCTTTCCTTCACGGCACTTAATCACAGTACCTTCTACAATAGCAACAGCCAGCAGATAAGAACATAAGCGCTAATAATCCATTATCAGCGGCAGTGGAAGTGACAAGCTACAGCCGGCAGCCATTTATGAGCAGAGAACAAATGCTGCACACGGTCCCCTTCCAGCAGCGGAAGCGGTCGTTTGTGTGTTTTAAAAGTTGTGGTTAGCAGCAGGGTTGCCAATGCTGATAAAAGTGAAGGATGATAAATGCCGTTTGTTTGTTTTTTTCTTTTTGCTCCAACAAGAAAACTCGAGGTAATTCATTCAGCTGCAGACATAACTTGGATATTTCCATGACGCCACATCCAAAGTTACATACGACATAAACTCACACTCCAGAATGGACCTTAATGGAGCCAGTGGTCTGTGGGAGCCCATAGGAGACGATCTCTAGGGTGTCGTCACAGTAGGACGACATCCTTCCCAAACCATTAACCTCTGCAAACAGGTCAATTCTGGGTAGACTGTAGTCCTGCAAAACACATGGTGAAATCACATTAGGGGAATATTGCCACCTATTGAAATGAAACAGACGAGCGTTTTCAAATTCCTCAGAATAAAAGAGAAAAATTAGAAAAACACTAGGAGGAAACCTGTGGTTACAGGTACAATTTGAAACCACAGTCTTCCATGTTATGGAAGTCAAGTTGGGACACAATATGATCAAACACAGATAGCAGTATGAATGAAATCAAACACACTGACCTCAAAATTCTTATTATTATCATCATTATCATCACTTTTACTATCATCATCATCATCATCATCATCATCACTTACTTCATCAGTACTCAGTACTTACCCTAACTGCCAGTCGAATAGAGCCAATGATCAGAGGAGCTGTTGGGATCGGCTGACCCATCTGGTCTAGTGTTGTTGGAGTTCCCTCTTCTGCCCACATGTTCACTATGTGCTCTGTGGGACCTTCCTCCAGGGCAATGATGCGCCCCTGGAAGCCGGGTTTTTCATAAAGGAGCCAGCTAAGAAGAGAATTACAACAAAAGACACTTTGTTAATGAAGGTATAATTAAACAGCTACATCACTTCTGTGGATTCGTCTGGTGACAGGGGGAAAACGTGGATTAAACCTACACGGACCATCAAAACCAGCAGGTAGACCCTTACCATCCTCGGACCACTCTGACCGAGATGACGGGCGACAGCTTCATCGCCGTGGCGTCCTCTACATCACAGCACAGTTCAAAGGATTCACCTCCAAACTGGTCGCGCTCGTGTATGACAACCTATGCCGGGACACGGACACGTCATCAACGTCTGTGGTGACAGCGGCGCGCTAGCAAACATGCCGTGATCTAAATGTGGTGTGGATATTATAAGCTCATACCTTCCCAGGTCTTTTGTGGAACCCTCTTACTGCAGGTGTCTGCAAGGAAATTTAGAAATATTATCAACCTGAAATGTGCACTCTTTGGCATTTTTCTGCCAACTGTTAGACTACACCCAACACACACTCAGATTTGGCAACAATCACAGCTGCATTTTGACAATATCAATCTGCATAATATGCAAGATAGAATAGAATATAGATAAACATGGAGAGAAATTAGCCCTCCTTGTAAACTAGCTGCTGTGCTTGTGTTCATCTCAACAACAAAAAAAGTAATTTTGCATGCTTCTGCTTATTTGTGTGACGATGCAAATGTCTTTTCATGACCTAAGACATGAAAATGAGCAGATGAGCAGATCCGGGCAAAGATCTCCGCAAAATTCCAGAGCAATGACACGTTCTTTTCTCTTGTCCACACTCGCAACTCATTCATAACTGTGTTACAACGGCAGCACCAAACAGAGCAGGATATGACCCTTAAGCAAATATTGCCGAAGACGCAAACAGTGTTAGTCCTCAGATGACTTCTGTAATGCTGCTCCTCGTATAAAAGGCCTAGTAGCTCAAAACTCATTCAAGCTTTGGGCTGTTATCTCTCCAAACTGCAACCGACTAAAAAAAAAAATTCCTGAAGGGAGAGCCGTGAAGATTTCGAATAGTCGAATGTTTACCTTAGTCTTAGAAGTGGAGAGTCCATTTCGAGGAGTCTTTTGGATGTGGTTGCTGGGCGGAGGCAGACCTGCAGGACTCTTCAGGCCCACATCAGTATCAGGCGCAGAGGCCTGGTCCACGGCAGTGCTCCCCTCCAGGGTCTGGTTGGTTGTGGTCATCTTTGCCGAGCCCTGGGAGGCCTCAGACTCTCTTTTGTTCTTGCTGAGGTATTTCTCTAAATGATCGGGAAGTTTTACCTCTGAGAAGGAGGGCAAAGGAGGAGAGGAGGGGCTAAATGCTGACTCACTGACTGTACCTTTACCACCACCCTGCTTATCTGATCCGACGCCAGGCGCGGGCGAAGCATCAAATCCCAGGCGCAGGTCAGGATTAGACGAAAGTGCTTTATTTAGGTTGGAGGCTGCTTCCTCTTTGCTCTTCCTGGAGGAAAGAGGGGAACTCAGTAAGCTAGAGAGGATGGACATCCTCTCCAGCCGTGATGTCGGCTTCCCAGGCGCTTCTCCATTGTTTTGCTCCTCTTTTGTTCTGGCTTCAGCCTTAACCCCTTCTTTTGCTCCACCTTTTGCTTTTACCCCATCAGGTGATTCCATTTGGCTTGCAGATGAGGCCACGGAATTATCTTGTCCGCGTTTTCCCGGCGTCCGTCCTTCCCTGTTGGATGCGTTTTGTTTAATCACCATAGCTGGTGAAGGATCCCTAAAAGCTTTGCTGTTCTTCCTTAAGCCAAACTGGAATTCCTCAGGATCAAAAGTTCTCTCAAAATGGTCCTCCTTGATGGCTGGCATGGCAAAAGGCGGCGATAGGGACTTTTTACGAATATGCCTCTTTGGAGGAAGTGGGAAAGGAATGCCACCCTCTTTAATGCTCCTAATAAAATCATCAAACTCGTCTGCCTCGAGAGATTCGTCCTCACTGGCGGAGGCAACCAGCCTGCGTTTGTTTTCCTTTTTCAGTTTCCCATGATGCTCCACATCCAACCAGCTGGACGGAGACTCCGTCTTTATCTGAAGCCGTTGCGGTGGAGTGGGTGATTTTGCTGCCGTGGGAAGCGGTGGAATGATATGGAGTGGTGGCGTTGCAGGCTTTTGTGAATCGCTGAGGTTGAGGGTTTTCCCTTGTCTTTCAGTCTGAAGTTCCTGTGTTAAACCACCAGATGAAGCAAAAGTCTTTGTTAATGACTGATCAGTTTTTTTCTTTTCTTTGGCGTCATCATCATTCTTCTGCATGCTGGCACCACCGGGTGTTTTAGCAGGTATGCTTTCCGTGTCTTTTTGCTCTCCATCATCCATTTTGCAAGATGCATCTTTTTTGAAAACAGGTTCTGGTCCTTCCTTGGCTTCTATCTTTGACGGCTTTGTCGGCCCGTCTATTTGTTTTGGTGCGTCACCTTTAAAACCGTCTTTCCGTTTTTTCTCTTCCTGCATCATGTCAATTTTACCAGCCTCTTTTTTGGTTTTGGTGATATTTGATTGTAATTTGGCATCTTCAGTCATGTTCTCCCGAGCTTTTGATTTTTCAGACTTTGGTTTCTTTTCCTGGTTTGCGTTTGCAGCATCTATGGCTTCACCATTGCTGTCTTCTGGTTTCTTCATCTCGTCATGTTGATCTTTGATACCTGCAGAATTGGGATCCTTTTGGGGGCAAATTTCAGGGCGAGTGCTGTCAGTTCTAATCTCATTTCCCAAAATCTGTGTTGAAGTTTCCTTTATTTCATTACCATCTTTTGTGTCCGTAGCACTCTCGTGGTTTGTACTTAAAGCTTTCTGGCTTCTTGACGGTTTTCCTGGAACTTCTCTTCCTCCTGTGTTCTGGTCCTGTCTTTGGTCCGTACAGGTCTTTTTCTCTGTTTTGGTTATCTCATCATCTCGGTGGCTAACAATTATCTGGTCCTTCTGGTTGCCAACTTCAGAATTAGCATTCTCAGTCGAAGCTGCATGCACCAAACAATTCGCCGGTACGTCTTCGGTCTCATTCTGTCCTTCAATGCCTTCAGCACAAGAGCTCAACAAACTGGGTTCTTGAGTTGTATCTGTTTCTGAAATTTGGTTCTGTGTTGTCCTTCCTTCAGCTTTAGCTGTTGCGTTGTTACTCCCAACATCCTCATCTTTGGCTGGAATTAGTTTGAGTTCCTGTTCATTTCTGGTTGTTTGCGAGTTCATCTGGTGCTGTGCTTGATGGAATTCCTTAATGCCACTCCTTGTGTTTTCCTTCAGAAAATTCTTAGGTTCCTCCTGTGTATCCACCACACTGGCTGTACTGTGACCATGTACACTTACTGTTTGGTCTTTCTCTGTCTCACTCCGCCTCCTTTTAACTACTGTTTGCGTTTCTTCCTCTGTGTCAGGCTGTAGATGTCTTTCCCCTGATGACAGATCTGCCAATTTCTTTGGTTTAGAAATATCTCTCTTTGTTTTTTCCACGACGTTTGAGGCCTTAAGCTCCTCTTTGCAGTCGCTGCTGACCACTGCTGCTCCGTTTAACTTTTCATTGGGTTTTGAGTATTTTTGTCTTTCAGACTCTCCAGCCAGTAAAAGAGGCTCTTTGTCCAGCTGATTTTCAACATTCTTGGGTGATTCACAAACAGTTACAGGCTCTGTTTGAACGTCTGTTGCTTCTGCTGGTTTCCTGTCAACACCCTCGTCACCGCTCTCCTCTACCTCAACATTTCTTATTGAATCGAGGCCGAATGTGGGTGGCAGTCTGTCGTTTTCAGACACGACATTTGTGTTATGATCCACGTCAAGTGAAACAGAGGAGGGAGAGCTGGAAAAATCATCTTTTGGTTCAGAGTCTTGGTCTTTTGAGGGAGATTTCACAAGCACTCTGGCTACCTTTCCTTTTAATGCAACCTCGCTTGTTG
>CAAKHG010037772.1:0-12653 GCA_901007715.1 Dactylopterus volitans
TTCTGTCACTGGTGTAAAGCTTTGAAAAAGTTTGGAAAAGGATGATTTAAAAGGTTTGTGCAACTTAGACAAATTAGACGATATGTACTTAAAAAATAACTGGATGTTTTTTTCATGAGCTTGCAAAAAAAAAAAAAAAACTAAATTTTTAACTTTTACAGGTTATTTTAGTTTTGTGCTGCAGTCATCAGGGGTGTGGTCGATGGTGTCGGTAACTGGTAGCGACAGACCATCTAAGATTATTTGTGTTCAAGTAAGGGCCGGAGGAAAAAAATAAATATAAAAATCATAATCTTCCTGCTGCTCCCTTCCAATCATGAATCGTGTCGATTTTAAATGTGGATTGTGAATTTGTGTGCCGGTTTCGTATTGTATTGTTGTGTATTTTCATGAAAGGGAAAAAATAAAATAAACGTTTAGCGTAGAATATAAAGCCACAACCCCGAATAAATTCTCCCTTCAGGAGTTTTTATGTAGAATTTTTAGTGAATCTGTTTTAAAGAGGGGTTGACATGATCTTAATGATTGTAATTTATGATTATACTTGAGGTGTCCATAATATTTTTGTTCCCTCGATGCACACGAGTGGAATGACCAAAATATTAGGAACACCTCTCGGTATTACCTGTAATTTACTGTAAGGCTGTTGCATTATGTTCTATAGTGAACGTGCGGTGGTTTTCATGTTACGGCTGGAGGGTGGACGCGTGTCG
The DNA here is from genome assembly GCA_901007715.1 of Dactylopterus volitans. Lineage (NCBI taxonomy): Eukaryota > Metazoa > Chordata > Actinopteri > Syngnathiformes > Dactylopteridae > Dactylopterus > Dactylopterus volitans. The sequence continues at coordinate 714 of CAAKHG010037772.1, forward strand.
CATGTCTCACCCTGCACACGAAGCACTCCGGGTGCCAGAGGGAGTTGAGCGCCGAGATGTAGTTCTCCAGGATGGCGCGGGCGCAGCCGCCGCATTTCGGGGCGAACATGTCGAAGTAGTCCTTCCTGCAGAACGCCTTTCCATCCTTCTCATGGAAACCTGGATGGAGAAAAGGACACTCGCTGACACCCGGCACGCCGCTATTTTTTTTTTTTTTTTTTTTAATTTGGATAATGCAATTCGACAGCGATCTGATTCTACGCATGTCCGGGAGGACGGCGGGTACCTTCCGGTCCGAAGAAGGCTCCGCACTGGGCACAGAAGAAATGCTCCGGGTGCCAGGTCTTGTCCAGAGCAGTCACGACTTTCTGTGAATCAAAGGAGACAGTCATTCTTCTCCAGATGCTCCCCCACCGAATGATTTGAGAGACATATGGCTCAAGAGTGTGCGACTCTGCCACCGAGGGGCGTTCAAAGGGGGGCCAGTAGAGGGCAGGCAACGTCCGCTGAGGCGGTGTGGGGGGGTTGCAGGGATTTCACGTGGCAGGTGATCCTGATGCGACGTCTACGCTCCTGCAGCAAATCACACTTGACTCATCATAAACCACTGTCACAAGCACGTGCGCTTGAGCACGGGGGCGGAGGGGTGATGACTGGCCTCGCCACCAGGGGGTGCAAGATTGGAATTTTCTTTTTAAGAATAACAAGAGAGCCACATCATTGTCAATATCGGTAAAAACAAACAAACGGCAACTAGAACCAACATCTCGCAGGATACAAATACTATAATACTTTGAATCCACCAAGATGTGGATTTCAAATTCTACCTGTAATTTGTTGAGCCCACAAATGTGTATTTCACGATAGTGATATATATAATGTGTGATAGTCGTGCGCAGACAGGTGACAAATGAATCACCTCAAGAATTGAGTGTAGCAACAAATACATAAAGACTAGGAGGGTCGCCGAAGGGTTCACCGAGTGCGAAAATGATGTGAATCACAGTCACCAGATCTCAACCCGGTTAAACACCACTGGGAGGCTGGTGAGTGGGCCGCGCTCTCTGCCGCCATCCTGATCATGCAGAGAATGTATGCTGGTCTAGAAGCTTGCGAAGACACTTTGTTAGGCTTTTAATCGTCTCGTCTCCTTCCGCTTATTCGGGTCGCGGGACTAGCGATGGCCCTGCTGTCCGATCCACATCGCACCAGACCCGTATGGTTCCTCCTGCAGGACGGACCCATGTCTCTGCCTCGGGCTGGGCCTGACCGGACCAGCTGGGCGAAGGCCCGGCCACCAGGCCCCCTTCCCCAGGCCTGGCTCCAGGGTGGGGCCCCGGTAACCCTCCGGGCAGGACACACTGGTCCTTTGGTGTTTTTCTTCCCCTATGTGTCTTTATGGACCGTTCTTTGTCTGACCCTTCGCCCACATTAGGACACTCAAATCCCTCTACCGCGATAAGGTGATGGTCCGGGGAGGGAAGGGTGTTAATCATGCTTTCTCCATTCGCATTTATATTATGTACTGTATATATGAGAGTGAGAGAGAGAAGTGATACATCAATTTTATGTGGGTGTGTGTCAAACACAGGAGGAGGAGGAATTGGAAAGCCTCGCCGGTGACTCATGCTGGCCTTTCCCCAGGTTAAAGTCCACTGTCTACTTCCCTTCCATGGCGCGGTTTGTGTGAGCGTGAGTGTTAGCGTGCGCGCGCGGAAGTGTGCCGCGTTTGTGTGTTTCTCGTGTGGCTCTCTGTGTGTGTGAGAACCCATTTTCAGATTTGTACCAGACACCTTCTCACTCGGGTGGTACAAAGGGCAATTTGAGCCTAGAAAGGAAGAACTGGGTATAGGGTTTGGGTTAGGGTTTAAGGCATGCACCGTGCCACTGAATGTCCTCACTAATATAGCCATACAAACGTGTGTGTGTGTGTGTGTGTTGTTGTGCGCCTCGCCCAGTCACCTGTCAGTGCGACAGAGATAAAGGCCATTTCAGACATGAACTGATTCATCCAGTAATGGGCCTTCGTCCATCAGGCTATGAATAAATAACCACCGTTCCATCCTTTCCTGAGCATGCTGGTGTGTGCGTGTGGTCGTGTTATGCGCTACTAACATCCAGTATGGGCCCATTGCAGTAGTGGCACCGGGGCGAGAACAGGGTGTGATAGTCCTTCTCGCAGTAAGGCTGCCCCTCGCGCTCGAAGAAGTTCCTGGAGCCGATCTCCTCCTGGCAGTGGGTGCACACGAAGTGCTCGGGGTGCCACGTTCTCCCCATGGCGGTCACCACCTGAAATGAGGACACCGACGATGAGTCCGGACGACAAATCTCCTCACGCACGGCGCAAAAATAATCCCCCGCCTCAAGTTTAATTCCCGAGTGCAACCTCGTTTAAAAAATAAGGTCCACACCCGTGCATCGCGGAAGTCTGCGGACTAAAAGCGTTACGAGGCGTCACGCTTTGTAATAAGGTACATATGAAATCGTGCAGCCGGGATGATGTGCAGCACGTTATTTCTGACAGAACGCCAGAAATAGAAGCAGCCATACCAGCAGAGTGAGAGTCATACTGGAGACATGCTCACCTTGGTTAACAGATCATGGCTTAATGAAGTTTAAAAAAAATAAATGAGTACTTATAAACCAGAACGCAAACTGCAAGCTTTCTGTCACTCCGCCTCTTGGCTGAATTATTGATAGGCTGAGAGGCTTTGACGTTAAGCCGCACGGCTATATGCACCGCGCATCCCGTCGAACTTGAGAAAGTAAAAAAAAAAAAAAAAAAACCTGACTAAGCGTTCGCCTTTCGCCGCGCGCGCACGCCAATCACCGCAGCCGAAAAAAACAGCTAAAGGGATGTTTTTTAAAGCCTCTCGGGTATCAGAACATGAAGTCCTCCCCGGAGCCGAAGCGACTGGCTCGTCTGCGCGCGTACGATCCTGCGGTCTTCATCACCTGTCCGACGATGGGTTTCTTGCAGGCGCCGCAGACGCCCTTGGCCACGGTCTGGACCCCGAGCCTGTTGAGGTCTGACTGCAGGCTCCCCAGCATGTTGTCCAGCTTGTTGGCCGGTTTGGGTGGACCGGTGGGGGAGGTCTTCTCCTGCGAGAGGATCTGACGGACATAGGAGGCGCAAAAAACGTCCGATTATATCATTCAGACATACAAAAGCGGGATGAGATCGCAGTGCCTTATAATTAACAGCACTGTCATTAATACTTTAGTCGAGGAGCCCATGATAGTCAACCTGAGGTGCCGGATAGCAGCCATCGTCTATATAATCACCAGAGGCGCGGATCTGATAATTACCGCTTCCGTTTGCTGATTGACTTCTCTTCTTATTCGCATTTAGTGCACTTATCATTTTGGTACTTACCTCATCACATTGCATAAGCCTACAGTGTAGGAAGTGTGTCGTGTTAATGGCAAATGGACTCGCATTTATATGGCGCCGTGCCGCCTTCACAGCACTCGCGGTGCTTTACATTACCACTTCTGACACTGCGGTTATTGGACTCTTACGTTCCACTGAAGAAAGAAATAGCATCTCCGGGTGTATCCTTTCATACCCACTTGCAGCCGGAGGCGCCCGTTTTAAGTTTTCGCCAAAACCATCTCATAAACGCCACTGCACACTCCTAAAGGAGTGATAGTACATCTCATTCGACATGGACATGCAGGTCCTTAAGCTGGTGGGACCTGTTGACAGAAGTCCAACGGGAGATGCTATAAGTGTGGCGGTAACTGTGCTGTCGTATGGCAGATTAGGTTTCGGTTGCGCCGCGAGTCTGCCATACCCGCACATGGTCGGACAGTGAATGTAACAGGAACACGGAGGGGTAACACCCTACTTGACTCTAAGATCTTAAAACTCTCCACTCGACTCTGAACAAACAGAGCACTTGGCGCCATCACATGTCAGAATTAGAAAAGGGGCTCGGTCTCTCTGGCCTGAATGTCAGCGACACTCATAACCTGGACCGACTGGATTTCAGGCAAAGCCTAAAGAGACCACCCGTTTCCAGCAGGCATGAAAACCTGATGCCGAAGACAGACCTTTAGCTGTGGCTCATAAATATACAACTGCTTGCATTTGGACCCAATAACCGGCAATGAGGCTTCGGTTAAACCAATTTAAGGCCCTTTACAAGCCGGACAAGAGAGTCAAATAGATTCAAGTACGGCAAAAAGTGGATGACAGAAAGCTGAGAGGAGGTATGAGACGAGAGGAGAGGGAGCGGTGAGGAAAGGTAATCCATGCCTGCAATGGTGGGAAGATGGGGTCATACTCGGTCTGACAGCCCACTGATACAAAGACCTTGGGAGGCGGAGGCGGCGTGACAGGCTTGGGAGGGGGACTGGGTGATGGAGGGGGCTGCACAGGGGGGGGTGTGGGCTCCCTCGGGGGAGGAGTAGGCTCCTTGGGCGGTGGAGGGGTAGGTTCTCGAGGGGGAGGAGGAGTTGGAGGGGGCGGGGGAGGGGGTAGCGGAGGCGGTATCTGTTTTACTGGGGGTTGCTTTTTGGGCGCTGGGGGGGACTGCGGAGGGGGCAGGACTTTTCTCTGCGGGGCAGGTGATTCGGGAGGGATGGTGATCTGGACAGAAAGAAGGAGAAAGGAAGCGGCAAAGAAAGAAGAGCAGACTGGTGAGGCATGGCACACAAAAAAACAAAAAAAAACGGAGGTCAGAAAGAAGAAAAGGAAATGTGATAACGCGATGAATTCAATATTTGCCATTAGCGCCCTGATCAGGAGCCAAACGAAGATTAGCAAAACTATCGGGGAAATATAAGCTCCAGTTCACAAAGTGGTCCAGGGAATACTTCCAACTGCTCATGCTCGGTGCCTCTGACGTCTACCTTATCCACAGATGGAGGGGCCCTTTCTTCCCGCATTCGATGTGGGTTTGACATCACGATGACTCCTTCCGTCAGCCAATCGTCTGGCTGCCGTTTGCGGAGCCGCTCCACCCGGCCGATGCCCAGTTTCCCCTGCAGCTCCTCAATGAGTCGATCTTGGGAATTACTTTTGTTCACAATAACGGGGCCCATTTTACGTCGGATTAGTCCCTCCCTGTACATCGGATGCACATTGGAGGTCTCCTTGGTGCGACGTATAACAGACTTGAGCTGAAGAGCAGACGATAAGGAGGTGTTGGGAGTTCAGGTTCTGCCATTCACCGGAAAGTCCACGTTGAGTTGCAAACACAGGGCAGGCCCAGCACAGGAACAAAAAAAAAACAAAACAAAAAAAACCCACAAGAACTCTCCGGAATATGCGCCAGTCACTCGTGTGTCTTTTTCAATTTGCTCGCAGAAGCAAAATCATTCCCTGCTATCAAGTCTGCGCGCAACTTCTTGGGCATCTGTGGCAAGGCATGCTGGGTGAAGTGAAAGCAAGACAGGTCCCCAACAAAATGCTTGCAAATGCGCCTGCACGTGCCAAAGCAAGGCCAACGATTTAAAAAAAAAAAAGGCTCCTATCTTGAATTTTTTTTTGTCGTTGTGATTTAAATTGCACTCTTTCTCTCCATTCACTGGCGGCGTAAACAACGCAGTCTTGGCCCTGTGACTAAAACGGCGATGCCGGCTGAAGCAAGTGGGGGCGTGCTCAGACATCATTTCAGCAAAGCTTTCAACATCAGCCACAAAAAGTGTCTACGGGAAGACCTCTCCCCGAGGCCATGTTCTATTTGCTATGCAATGACACCACATGCATCACACCACACATTCCTATGACTATCTCGTCATCAAGACACCATGTCCTGTTGCACGGCTCCTGGATTACTTGTAGGAGCCGCTCTCCCAAAATAAGCTTTTTGTTTTTTTGAAAGGGAGTTACAGATATGCTCAGCCTTTCTGTCACTATTGCCAGAGATAATTAAGATCTTAAGCCACGTGGCCAAATTCCAGACTACCTGGAGTCCCAAAATCTCTCCACCCACATGCTAGCTTATTTTGGGAGTCAGGCTGAGATGTGCCTCCTACTTGTCCAGAAGCAGATAGCCGGTCAACAGCAGACGGCTGCTGTGTGGGCAGGTCCAGCGTTGCGTCTGGCGTCCCCGGGCACGTGGACGGGGTGAAGCACTCGTCGATCCAGCTGGACTCGGTCATGGGTGTCAGGGTTCCCTCCCGGTTGAAATCGGGGTCTTCTTCCTCCCACGCTCTGTCTTCATCTCCGGATATAACAGACATGGCGGGCTGGATCTCGTCTATGTGTGCGGAGTCAGGTGCTAAGAGTTTGTCTAAGGCGTTATCTAAAAAAGGCTCCCGGCATGGCCAGGTTACGTCCAGTTCTTGGCCTACCTTCCTTTCTACAGGCGGGGAGGACTGGCTATTTGATGGTAATGCAGCTAATGAAACTGGTGAAGCTCTTGGACTACTGGTGCCTACAATGTCATGTGTTTCTTTGGTGACTGAAGCGGGACTCTTAGGAGCTGCAAGCATTGGAAGTTTGACTGGGTGTGTATTTTTTGGGACCGTTTCTGGACTTTTGGGTGCAGTTGCTGAACTAGAGGTACTGGGGACTGTCACAGGACTAGGAGTCTTTGGAAGTGGACTAGAAAGTCTCGGAATTGGTACGGGACTACCTCTCTTTGGATCAGGCTCCGGACTACAGATATCAGGGATGGCGTTAGGACTTGCACTATTTGAAACTGGACTTGACAGCCTTGGAACAGTAACTGGACTAGCAGTCTTTGACGATCCTATAGTGGGTGGTGGCGTCACTGGACTTTCATTCTCTGCAGGTACATCTGGACTATGACTTGTGGGTGCTGGACTGTCACTTTTGGGGACTGGGCTTTGACTTTTGTATGACTGGCTGGGACTGGGGCGTTTAATTTCAGGTGGGCTCGGACTTTTGGCTCTAAGCATTGGACTGGAGTTTTTAGACAGGGTGACTGGACGAGGGCTCTTGGAAACAACTGGACTGGAGCTCCTGGCAGCAGAATCTGGACTAGAACACTTCACAACAGTGACTGGACTCAAGCTCTTTCCAAGTGGACTTGGGGCTGTGTCAGTGCAGACTTTGGTGACTGACACACGTGTAGAGCTGTTGACTTCACTTTGACTAGATTGCTTTATGGTACTTGAGATGCTGAGGCTCTCCAGATGAGAGATCTCGGAAGTGACATTGTCATCAGCACCCTTCTGCTGGATTTGAGAATAATGAAGGCTCTTGGCTGATGTAATCACTAAAGTGGAACCCGCTGAAGATACAGGGGCGGAATAACCATCTTCATCTATGTGGAGTTCCAATGGAACAGGAGTACAGGAGGGTGTGGTGGAGCTAGAGGGCAGAGCAATATCCACTGAACCAGCATGAGGGCTTTTGGATGGAGTGGTTAGTGCCTGGACAGCTGGTGAACCAGCAATCAGCGAAGGGTCGTCTTCTTCTTGATTCATTGACAACAGTGAGCCAGACTATGTCAGGTGCAGTGATGTAGGAGCGGTCATGTGCATACAAACACGACACATACACAAGAGCAGAGAAAAGAGAGAGAGACCAGGAGAGAGACACCCAGAATGAAGGAGAATGAAATGTAAAATCCTCGGAACACGAGGCCGAGGGCAGAGTTCAATCGGTCGTTCTGTCTCAAAATTAACTGTTTTACAAAAGTACCTACCAAAAGATAAGTCACGCATCTTTAACACAGAGCAAACACAAATTGGGACTTTTCCACCCTAAATTTAGCACAAAAAGAAAAAGTTTGTATGCACGCTTAAGGTGTTCTCTTTTTTTCCCCCCCTGGACCGGAGTCGAAGTGATTAATGGCCGATGAAAATGCCTTCGTGCCTTCGCCAAATTTCAAACTCGCATCACCAGCTGTTTCCGCTCTGACAGAGGAAGACGGATCTGTTTGTGTGGTCCCAGTGTCTCCCCATAACACGCTGTGACATTGCCGCTGGTGGGAGCAGGCACAGGCGAGGTGACCAAAATATACCCGGCAGCAATGGCATTGTCAAGGTGACTGGTTTTGTCTCCCCACTCTTCTTTGCGCAGAAGTGTTTTGTGTTTCCGTTTCGGAACCTCTCCCGTTTCTACCGCCTAAGAGTTTATTACATATAAAACACCAACTTCCAACAAAACTACATCCTGCCACCTGCTCTATTTGCTCCACACCAGTTAATAAAACAATCTATCCACCTAATAACCACATTGTATCCTTTGCGCAACATATATAATGTTTGCTTCAACTTTGCTTGACAACTGGATGGGAACAATAAGCTTTCATTTATTGTTTAGGTGCAAATGGACTTTAATGGGCTCTTGTATTGGACTGGATTATATTATACATATTGATTTTGCGCTGCGAACCGCACAACTTCCTCTATGACTGCAAGCTTGCAAATAAGGCTGCGCGTTCATAAATTAGAAACAAAATATGCTGTAGCGGTTAGCTAATGATTTTTTTTTTTTTTTGTTCCACTGTGATGGTCATTTTGAATACATTCTGAATTAAGAGCTGGTTATGAAATACTGGCCAGTTCTTTAATTTGTTTGAACATAGAAAGAAAGGCTGAGAGTACTGTCTAAAGGCACGTTTAAAAAAATGATTCTACAGTAACAGTATTGCCAGCCATTGTTTGTGATTGAACAGTACTCAAGTTACATGTTGCATATTGGAGATGTGATGTAAAACATTAGAACGCGGACTAGGAAAACAGCATTGGTCCACCATTTTCAGTGAGACTGCCAACGGCACGAATCCATACGTCATAAAAGCTCTATGAAACCACAAGTAACTAATAAACCTTATCTGATCCGCTGCATTTATATAGATCAATTTGAAACTTGTGCGTCGCAGTTGCACGCGGCCAAAAACTGAGCATCGAGTCAGCGCCGGCGCCGCCCACCCGTGAAAGCCACTCACGTTGCTTTGGACTTTGAAGTCGGACAGGGAGGCCATGAGCTCGTCCAGCTCGCGCGTGGCCGAGGACGCGGACATTCTGGCCTGCTGCTGTGCCGGCGTTTCCTCTTGTCCATCGGTTTGCTCGCCTGACACCACCAAAGCCGAGGGGCTAAAGACGAGAACAAAAATGAAACGAATGCGCTGGCTTTCTACACCAGAGCGGCGCCATGAATTTCTCCGGTGTGTGTGTGCGAGCTCTAATTTCAACGCTCAAATTGAATATAATGTGGGTTTTTATGTCGCTTACATGGGCGAGGGCACCGAGCTCTCCAGCTCGTCTAGGAGGCTCTCTACACTCGGCCGCACTTCCTCTAGTCCTCGAGCTGCAGCGCTGCGTTTGGGCTTCTCCAACACCGGTGGAGCAGCCTTGCCCGCAGTGGAAACTCCATTCTCCTGGATATGGTGGATGGTGCTGCTGGCAGGGAGCGGTGGAGCTGCCTCTTCTAATGCAGGAAGAAAAAAACATGGATTATTACAGTTATCATGGAAAACTGAGACTTGGACATGTCCAAATAAGGGGGAAAGTAACGCGGGTTGAGGACCTTCTGTGGGGAAGGCAGGGGTGCTCTGCTGGACAGCGTTGAGCTCCAGCAGCAGGCGGTCCAGCTCTGACAGGTTGCTGCCCAGGGACAAGTTCATGCCGACGGTCGAAGACTCGCTGCCCTTCTGCTTATTTGGGAAACTGCGAAAAAGGCAGAGGGGCGAAATCCAAAACAAATCCAGCACCAGTGTCTACCGTCATCGGAGGCCTAAGAGCCTGAAAGCTACAGACTACAAGTGTCAGTGTGAACTGATAGCATCACAAGACAGTCGAAGTTGCTCTTTGATGGGTCAAAAATGGGATTTTGAGTCATTATGGTCACTAATGCCGACGCAAAAAAACCAAAAAGCCCCATCAGTTTTGCGTAAATCTCTGAAAACCGATTTTTTTGGATTAAGTTATTGTGAAAGTAGGTCCTACCTGTATACGTGGTCCTCTTCACCGAGGGGTTGGGTCGGACTGCTGCCGTCTCCTGACCAGGGAGTTCTCTGAGCTGGGCCAAAGGACTGCGGAGAGGAAGCAGAGGTTTAATCACTACGGGCCGCGCGGCAGACCATTCCTAAATGGAGCTGGAGCAAAAAGCATTTTTTACAGGAGGGGATTCGTGTCCAGATTAAGATCTCGTCCAGGAAATAAACCGTCGTAACGCAATTACCTCGGTGTCCTCTAGTCCATTGAGGGTTTGCTCGGAGGGAGTGGCTGGGACCTGGGGTGAGGAGCGGGTATCTTGCTGGGCTTGACTCCCCACGGGGAGAGAATAGGCGTTCTCGTCGGAGAGGAACAGTGGTCGCTTGGAAATGTGGGACGTTGTGGACTCAAGGTCCGCCAACAAAGCATCTGTGGGAGCAAAGATCTTAACATAAGTAAACATGATAACATATAAACCATGAAATTGTTTAAAAAACTACACTGGAGTCTGTCGTTTCATTTCCAATCACTGGTTCTGTTGAGCCATTGGAAGTACTTTTACTAATCACTGAGAAAGGTGTTTTATGGCAGTATGAGATTTACATATTTTCATTAAAAGGGTTTTTTATACTTAAGAAAAAAAGGGCAATTTTCAGGTCTTCAATTCAGTGCATTTTCACAAAAGAGACAAACTACAAAACCAGAAGCGCACCATGGAGAGCGCAGACCTCCACAACGCCAGATCTACCCCAAAATTTGGTGGACTTTCCCTTGGCCCCATGCTTCACCCCTCCACCAAATTTGGAGAAAACCATCCTGATAGTTCTTGTATAGTCCTGCTAACCAACACCGGCAGACGCGGGTGACAACGTAACCCTTAACGAGGGTATTCTGGCAACAAGATTACGGGTTTGACAGATTTTGCATCTGCTCCAACACGAAAACCGCTGCCGCACGTCTTGCACATAGCCTGACCCCAGCTCTCGCCAGTTCTGCGCGCACAGCAATTACAAGCTTCTTTCGCAACCTGCCAAAACCTCCTGTGGACTTGCATCACGGCAGACAGTAAGGCTTGAATCACGCAGACCATCAGAGCCACTCCTTTGATTACTCACTGACCCTCGCCTGCTCCCGAGTTCAGTTATTTTAGCCGAGTGTCAAGGTATACGTCCAGATATGCGGCGCGTTTACGCCGACAGCTGCAGCCCCGGCTCGAGGGGCTTATTTGGCGTCTTAAGAAGAGACCAAGCGAAGAAAGCGACTAATTTAGCTGATCTAACCAGTAGTTGGAAACATTTATAGCAATATGAGGAATTTAACGAAGTGCACAGACTGTATTACTGAATACCTTGGCTTATTTTAGCAGGCTCACTCGCCACAGCAGTGTTTAGTTTCTCATGTAGAGTTTCACAAGTCCAAAATAAATAAATAAATAAATATAACAAAAACAAACTTGTCTTACATTAATAAAATATTCATACATAATTGCTTTTTATACATAATTTACCACCACAGCGTCAGAGCAATTAAACGCGGCTGGCAACATCAGGGAACACTTCCACAAAAGCTAAATGAGTAAAAAAAAAAAAGGACCACAGCGAGAGGAGAGGCAGCTCCGTTTCCAAATCTAAAAAGTTTAAAAGAAAAGCTACTCAAGCGGTGAGGAGCAACGCGAAACGGCCACCGCAGAGACCGTAAAGCTCTAGTTTAAAAAAAGAATCGCAGCTCGAGTGGCATGGAGATGAGACGGCCGTACCTTAGACTAAGATGTGAAGTTTACACCGGGGTGACCGGGAAGAGGCCAGCGCAGAGAAATAAGCGGCTGAGGAGGAAGAGGGCAACCCAAACAGACCGCCTGGCAGGCAGGAACTGCTTTTCTTAACTCTACCATCAAGCATAAGAGAACAAGAGGAGGAGGGGGAGGAAGAGGAGGCGGTGAGAGAGGTGGGAGTGCAACTGAGAGCAGAGGAGATGTTGAGGGTAAGAGCGTGGAATGAGGGGTTAAAATTAATGCCCCCGCCCCCCCCCCCCCCCCCCCCCCCCCCCCCCCCCCCCCCCCCCCCCCCCCCCCCACCCCCC
>CAAKHG010037773.1:0-13118 GCA_901007715.1 Dactylopterus volitans
TCTTCCGTGTGTATGTGTGTGTATGTGTGTGTGTGTGTGGCTGACATTGATTTGTGTGTGCACGCATGCTTGTATGTGTCCACTAGAAGGCGCTGTAGGAATTTTACTGTAATGTTCTCTATCTGTGTTTCTGTGTGTGTGTGTGTGACACTAGTGTATGTGTGTGTGTGTGTGTGTGTGTGTGTGTATGTGTGTGTGTGTGTGTGTGTGTGTGTGTGTGTGTGTGTGTGTGTGTGTGTGCGTGTGCATGTGTGTGTATGTGTGAGAGTAACAAAGGCTCGGGGACACGCATGTTCAATGTTGCCGTCAGCTTTAATGTTTGCTTTTAAATGTTCTCATGAACGTTTTGAGCGTTGCTTCTTTTGTTCAGTCAGGTTATTTTCTCATTGGTCACTTTGAATGATCCAATCAGAGAAGGAGAAGAGTTGCGCAGGTAAATCAGCATTCACAGTCAAACCTTCATAACAACAGTTTTTATAAGTCTCTTTTTTCACAAATGCTGTTGAATTATTAGTTTCACTTTTTTTGTTAATGACATTTTTCAAAAATAGAAAAGTAAATACTAAACATTCCATTGAAATATATTTATAGAGTTTATTTATTTTCCTTTTTTAAGAGTAAAATCACATCCAGCATCGGTCGCATTGGCATCAGCACAAGCCCCTCCTCTTCCTGTCTGTCGTCTTCTCTCTCATTCTCTGCCTCTCGCAGACGCAACCTGCCATCCATCAGCCAATCAGGCATCAGCGCACTCATCAATCCGCCAATCCGCCGCCACCGATGGCTTCGACATGCTTCCGCCACCAGAGTTAAAGCAGACCGGCTCACAAACTGCCGCCATCGCCGCGCCTGCGCAGGCAGGAACCGAGCGCTGCCCCCTGCTGCCACTGTGACTATCGCAGGGACCACGGTGACGTCAGCCTCCGATTCGCTGATGGACAACTGTATCATAACCTTCTAATGCACCACTCGGGCAGAGGAACGAGGAGAAGATGAAGATCTTTGAGAGGCTCAGACACTTAGAACGAAATTCAAGTCATCTTTTTTTTAAGTTTCATGCATTTAGAATTAATCTCCCAAATAACAAATAATTATTACAGAAAGAAGAAGGGATGCAAAAGAGGATGCTTTCTAAAAATAAGAGCGAAGGAGGAGGAAGGTTAGAAGCACAAGATGAAGAAGAAGAGTGATGAAGACCAACTGGAGTTTTAGAGCCTCACTAGCTACAAGCAGAAGAGCTCGGAACGCTGGACTGAAGAATCTTCACCTGGTCAGCTTACTAGTTCATCCAGCTGCTGTCACCATGGCAACCAGCCAGCCGAGATGCTCTTGGTCTGTGTTATGAGGTTTTTTTCATCATCATTTCCTAGGGTTATAGCATTCATGCTAACTAACAGCTTCTCCAGACAGTGAAATATAACAATCATTAAAATTAGCTCGCTGAGTTATTCTTTACTGAAGCGCCACATGTTAGTCATCTCCGTCATTTGTTAGTTTAAGCTAGCTTAGCTAACTGATGGCTAATCAAGTAGAACTAAACAAAAAACTAGCTAGCAAAATTAGCTTATTAGCTTTTCCGGTGTTTCTTTATGGTTTTAGATCAGCTCACTGGTTTATCCAGACAGGTGAGCAGGGCTGAGCTCGACATAGCTTAGCTAAGCTAATGTTAGCGAACCTGACTCTGCTAGCACACCGTCTCTGATTTTGTGGTTAGCAGAGCTAAGCCTCACCTAGCTCAGCTCAAGCTAGGCCTAGCTTAGCTTAGCTTTGGTTAGCTGGTTTAAAGTAATAAAATTGGAGCTTTAACTTGGTTTCAGCTGGTTCAGTTTCTAACCTTTGATGATGTATCACCAGCTACTGTGAAAAAACAGGCCACATCAGTAAACAGCTGTTGTGACATCACTCTTGGGGGTGTGGCGTGTCACACAGCTCCACATAGAGCTGCCTTCACGGTTCATCATCCACCAATCAGAGAAGCTCACGTTGGCCTTTAAAACTCCAATCAGCATGCAGCGTAGCGAAGCGAGCGCGCGACGCCGGCGACGCCTCCTGATATGTTTGTGTTTCAAGTAAAGTTGCATCATTGGTTAGTTCAGCTGTGGTCACATGACATCCGTGCATCTTCGTCATACTATAACCTCCCAGCAGGCCTCGACTGACCCGCCCCCATCGCCTCCTCCACTCACATGATTCTTTCACGTCTCTGTGATGCTGTAGACCATCGCACACGCAGAAGCTACAGGAGACCTGTGCCAGTCAGAGCCAGACTCCATTCAGAAAACAGCTGTTTTTAACCTTGTTTGCTCGCAGGCTTGCAGGCAGTCCTGACCAATCACGACGCAGTAACGAGGTCGCCATCACTTTCATGAGTTTATTGCAACGGAAGAGCTTTGCCTGGATGACAGCAGGCCATGGTTTGGCGTTTTCACCAGCAACATAAGCCCCTCCTCCTCTCCGTAGGAGAACTGTGGATCTTGGGCGGGTCTGTGATTGGTTTGAACACGACAGAATAAACCTGAATGACAACAGGCAATGTTTTACAAAACATCTTAAAGGGGCATTACGCCGATTCTGCACATGAAGGTTCTGTAGTTCTTCTGTTGGTGATGAAGAAAGCGTTGCACCACTCAATGCTACGCTACGGCTAGAACTCGTGGAACTCGCCACAAGCACAAGTTCTAGGTAGAAACACATCTCGTTAGCGACGAGGTCAAGTGGACGTCCAGTCAGGTCAAAGGTTGATAAAAAGAAGCAAAGCATGGTGCCACCTGGTGTCCTCAAATGCTGACAGTGAATGTCAGTTTCATGATCTTCGTGAGTCACCATTACCTTGTTAGCTACCAGCGTTTCTGTGACGCCATGACTCATGTTAACGCCAGTGAGACGTGGTGGAGGGATGTTCCAACCCGGCTCAGATCTACTTTACTTATGTCTCACAAACTCAGATCGTGGCTCAGTTTTTTCCTGAGGATGCTTCGGCTAACCGGCTCGCCCCCGTTAGCATGAATGCTACACTGATCACTTTACCCCGAATGTGATGACGGTTTCCAGCAGCCTGACCGGATTCAAGGATGCCAATTTGGACGAGCTACTTCCTGTTACACCTGCAAACTAGTCAACTTACATAAATGTGCAAAAGCTCAACTGAGCGTCTGTGGCTCGCGGCGCTGCGGTTGTCACAGTTACAGGAGCCGGAACCAGAGTCCTGGACCAATTGTGTTAAATCAACAAAAGTGCGCTTGAACACGGTAGCATGAAGGGAGTTGACTGTGTTGCTACGTTAGCCGGCTAGCGTGCTAGCTGGCCAGCGTGCTAGCTGGGTTAGATAGCTGCTGTGATACGACATAAACAGCCACATCTGATCATTTTCTGGGTCATGGAAGGTCACGACCTCAGCCTGAATAAAAGAAGTGGACAGAGATGTGAGCAGGGGGAGACGCAGCACCAGCTGATGGCCTCAGGAAGATGTTCATTTAAAGGGGAGAGTAGAGGGCGGAGCTACATCCTGACTGACACCTTGCTACCGTGGCAATCTGAATCACAACAGTGCTGATATGACCTCTGGTCACAGAGAAACCAACATGGCAGCCTCCAAAAAGATGAACGCCACAGTCAACAAATGGCTGGATGCCGTTAGCGCCGTTAGCGCCGTTAGCGCCGCCACCATCACCGCCGGACGCCAGTTGAGTTACTGGGCGTGAGCTCATCGCTGACCACAGATCCGTCTGTCTAAAGGCAGCCTGCAGAGGTCACATGACCCACGTCAGTCTGATCAGATGATGATGCAGAAGAAGAAACACGAGGTCAACGTTAGTTTGACTCACACAGCTGCCAAATAAGAGTTCTGCTTCCTCAAGAGAAGAAGAAGAAGAAGAAGAGGAAGAGGAAGAAGAAGCATCATCATCATCAGCAGAAGCAGGTGAGAAGAAGAAGCAGCAGGTTAAAATGCTGGCAGCTGGTTGCCATGATTGATAGTTATTGATGGTTATCGATGGTAACTGATGGTTATTGAGGAGCGATCAGAAGTTCTCATGCAGAGATTCATGCTACTCAGCGTTTTTTTTATGGTACGTCGCCGCTGCTTCGGCCTCAGAGGTGCAGAGCTCGAGGTCGCCATGCAGGCGCCAGCTTTGATTGGTTCATGCCATGCCTTTATGCTAGCGAGGAACACAGCAATGCAGGAGGCAGGAGGCCGGTCAGGACCAAAGTCTGCGGACGACATCATGAGGTCCACCGTCCACCCGCCGCTCGCCTCCACGGTGTCCTTGCATAGAGTTCTGAGTGATCTGAATGCAGCATCTTTAAAAAGGTGGGACTTGATGGCTGGTGGCACTTGCTCGCTCTCTGATGTGAATGAGCGAAGGAAGGAAACGTTCAGGTCATGTGATGATGGGATGGTCTCTCAGGTGACAACAAAGACTTCCTGTTCCTCTCATGTGGACCCTCTTGGGAAAGATGGCGGAGCGGCGGCACATCACTTCCTCTCGTGTTGAAGGAGGGAAGAAGCATTTAGAAACTCAGCACTGGAATGGAGAGAGAGAGAACAGAGACGTCACCAATGGCAGCCAGACCTGATCCCAGGTCAGCTGTGCTCTCGTCAGCTGTCACGAGCAACATCGCACTGAGGCTGAGGCTCAGGGGTCAAAGGTCGTACAGCATTGACGGTGGTGGGTAACAGTGGTGTCCTGGACACATGCTCTGTCACCACCATCACTGTTTCCAGAAGCATCCAGTCACACAATCGAGATCATCAGCTGGAGGTCACATGACCGGAGGTAGAGGTGGAGGATGAGATGGAGGTGGAGGTTGAGATGGAGGTGGAGGTAGAGGTGGAGATGGAGATGGAGATGGAGGTGGAGGTGGAGATGGAGATGGAGATGGAGGTGGAGGTGGAGATGGAGGTGGAGGTGGAGGTGGAGATGGAGATGGAAATGGAGGTGAAGGTAGAGGTGGAGATGGATGGACGCCACGTTTAATAACACTACATTCTGAGTGTTATTAATACCACCATTATTGCTGTAATAATAATAATAATAATCTATTATTATTATTGTTGTGGTGTTTAAACTCCTCCAGCTCCAGTAGAAAGATGATGCTCATTGTTTCATCAGCCAGACATAGAAACACTTTCAGTACTTAAGAGTAATCGATTACATGTAAATTTTTACAGTGAACTGGAACTGTTAGACTCTAACAGTTCCAGAGAATCAGGGATCAAAATGAAGCGGCGCCTCATTGGTTCGTCCCATAACCAATCAGCAGTCCTTTTCCAAGCTGAGGAAGGTTTGTGGTTCAGATGCTTCTGGAGAACAGACGCAGAACACACACACACGCACACACACAGACACACAGACACGCGACACACACACACACACACAAACACACACGCGCGTGCGCGCGGACACACACACAGACACACACACACACACACACACACACACACACACACACACACACACGCGCGCGCGCGCGCGGACACACACACAGACATGCACACTCACACGCACACTCCAGTTGGCTGCAGCTGATTGGCTGTTTGACTCTGACAGAGAAGCAACAGCAAATTCACATTCTTACATGGTTCTTCTTCTTTCCTTCTTCATCATCACCGTCTGCTGCTGCTGGTAATCCACCCAAACCCCGCCCCCAAACCCCGCCCAAGCCCCGCCCCTTCTCCAAACTGTCCATCCTCAGTGTTCCCTCATGTTCTTAATGTCTCTCAGTTCGTTTTTGGTTGCTGCTGAGATCAACGTCCATGTGTGAGTCTCTCTTGCATTGTTGCGGGAGGGGCTAGTTTGTGTATGTGTGTGTGTGTGTGTGTGTGTGTGGGTGTGTGTGTGTGTGTGTAAGTGCATGTGTGTGTGTGTGTGTGTGTGTGTGTGTGGGTGGGTGGGGGGGGGCTGTGGGAGAGTTCATGAGTGATACATAAACAAGAACAACAACAACAAACATCTGGCTGTTTTCACACAGTCGTCTTCACACACGACAGAAGATACCTGAGTTGAGGATGAAGGTGACTCGGACCATGAAGAAACCTAAACCTGAACCCAGCTCATGCAACTTCCGGGCACAGTCCCATCTGGCCAATTACTATCAAGCAAGACTGACCTGCCACATCGGCTCACGTTTCCATGGTGATTTAGCTTCAGTAAAGGAGCGTTCCATCATTCCTGATCAGCTGCAGCCTGAAGTTGCATTAAACTGTTTCCTTCCTCTGAGTGTCAATGACCCCAGGAAGCGGCGAGGAAGCGGACGATGGTGCTACGGCGAGGAAGTGGACCACTGCGAGGAAGCGGACGACGGTGCTACGGCGAGGAAGTGGACCACTGCGAGGAAGCGGACGACGGTGCTACGGCGAGGAAGTGGACCACTGCGAGGAAGCGGACGATGGCGCTACGGTGAGGAAGTGGACCACGGCGAGGAAGTGGGCCACAGCGAGGAAGCGGACGACGGCACTACGGCGAGGAAGTGGACAACGGCGCTACGGCGAGGAAACGGACGACGGCGCTACTGCCAGGAAGAGGATGATGGCGCTATGGGAAGGAAGTGGACCACGGCGAGGAAGCGGACGACGGCACCATGGCGTGGAAGTGGACAACTGCGCTACGGCGAGGAAGTGGACAACGGCGCTACGGCGAGGAAGAGGACGTCGGCACCATGGCGAGGAAGTGGACAACGGCGCTACGGCGAGGAAGTGGACAACGGCGCTACGGCGAGGAAGAGGATGATGGCGCTACGGAAAGGAAGTGGACCACAGTGAGAAAGCGGACGACGGCGCTACG
Organism: Dactylopterus volitans; assembly: GCA_901007715.1. Lineage (NCBI taxonomy): Eukaryota > Metazoa > Chordata > Actinopteri > Syngnathiformes > Dactylopteridae > Dactylopterus > Dactylopterus volitans. The sequence goes on from CAAKHG010037773.1 coordinate 6,783, forward strand.
GCGGGGAAACGGACGACGGCGCTACGGCGAGGAAGAGGACGAGGGCGCTACGGCGAGGAAGAGGACGAGGGCGCTACGGCGAGGAAGAGGACGAGGGCGCTACGGCGAGGAAGAGGACGACGGCGCTACGGCGAGGAAGAGGACGACGGCGCTATGGCGAGGAGATCTCGGACAGGAAGCGTCTTTCTATCCTTTGTAGAGGAAGAGCGATGCTGATGGAAGAAGCTGGATTTTTATTGGTCGGCATCACAGTTGAACGTTTTTGCATAAACATGAGTGCTCGCTTGCCACCGTGGTCGCCGCAATCGCCGCCGTGGCCGTCGCTGCCGCCGTGGCCGTCGCTGCCGCCGTTGCCGTCGCTGCCGCCGTTGCCGCCTTTGCCGCCTTTGCCACTTGCAGTTGTTCAGTGTGAAAATAAAATGTCAGAAGCTATGATTCTTAACGTCTTATCAAAGCAGCTGTACAAGAGCGACTAGAAACGTGGCCCCGCCCCCGCCCTGCAAAAATAAACTTTCCCGCCCCGCCCCCTTACAGTACATAGCTGGTCTGATGCGACCAATAGCGCTGTAGCGTTTGGCATGCATACGGTCGGCCGTCGCACCTCTTGTGGCATTCAGAGGTTTTTGTCCTGCATGCGTGTTAGTGCGCGTGTGTGTTCATACACACATCCAAACACACTCGACAAGCTCCAGACGAAGACCTGCGCCTCCCCCGCACGTCATTCGTCACGTTTGCGTTATTGCTTCAGAAACCCATGCATCTCTACATATGTACATCGCCATGACAACAGCAGCTGACACAAGACACGGAAAGCGTGTTTACATCTGTGCGTGTGTGTTTGCGTGCGTGTGTGTGTGTGTGTGTGTCCTGATTCAAACCTCACAATCATTCTCTGGCATATGAGTCAGCTGACCCAGCATGACCTTTGACCTCAGTTATGATAAAGCTGCCGTGGGTCAATCAAACCTGACTGAGGCGGCAGACGCAGACGCAGACCTGCGCTGCCGCCTCGCCGGGCGCCGAGGGAGGAAGTGAGCATTCTGGGAAACGGCTCATTCGTCTTCGTCGGTGAGCGCGATGAGAAGATGATGTAAATGCCAGCCAGGAGCCAATCGGATGACGGGAAGGCGGGAGGCTGGCGTCAACAGCCGGCCAGAAATCCACCTTGGGAGTGCTTCATGTGTCAAATGTCGAAACATGAAAGCTCGGTTTCCTGTCCTGATGCTAAGCTAGGCTAATCACGGCTCACCGATCTTCTCATCGCTCTCAGCCTCGGCAAGAACGTCGTCCAAAATGTGAAACTGCTCCTTTAAAAATACAACAACAGGTTCATCAGCCACATTCGTCACTCGTCTGAAGGTCGACTGTCAAAATACGGACATACAAACATGTGCACATGTGACCTCCGTACTGTATATCACATGTATGTGTCCACATACGTATGTTTACACAAGTATCGCACGTACATGTGCACATACAGTATGAGTTGCATATATAACATGTGCACAAATGATTTCACATTTATACCATATACATCCGTATGTATGACTTCACGTGTGTCACACATACATGTACACATATGACATCACATACGACACATATATATGTGCATATACGATGTCACATACGTCACATGTACATGTACACATTTGGCTTCACATATATTACACATGACTTCCTTGAACAGTTTATAAACCTGAACTGAACATCTAAGAAAACAGAACATTTTGTACTGAGAAGAAATTAGGCTAATAAATATAAAAATACACTCAAACAAAAGATGACATCATGTGAGAACACACGGCTAATAATACACATCAGAAACAAACAGAGATAAATATTCCCTCCTTTCTTTCTTGCAGCAGCAGAAGTAAAGTAAACATTTTTGCATTTACAGAGGTAGGTCTGGGCACACACTCACACACACACAAACATACACACACACACGCACGCACGCACGCACACACTCACTGTCCACAGACACAGTATTTCTGGACCGTCTGCGTTATCTACATTGCATATTTCTGCGTCTGTTGTCGTGTTCTCGCTCGGCGTCGATGTGGCTGCTGACGTGGATTCGTTTTGGTTTGCCGCCGCTCATCTACCAGGGACTGTCGCTCCAGTAGCCGTTGACGGTTCCTCCCACTGAGTGGCGGTGGCGGCCCAAAAACAGAAGAGATGGAGGGTTGGGGGAATGAGAGGGGGGGTGTGACAGGGAAAGAAAGAGAAGCCAAAAGGAGAAAACTAAAAATGTTGCCACTGTTGCTGAGTCACACTGGAGTCAGTGTAAAGTAGCGCTGCTGGCGGCGGTGGGATGGACGGAGGAAGCCACGCCCCTCATTCTCAGGCTGTCATGATGAAAGAACCAATGAGCCTTTGCGAGCCAGCTCAGCATTTTCACATGAGAGAAGAACACTGATATCAAGTCCATGTATGGAGTTAGCCTAGCTTAGCATAAGGACTGGAAGTGATGCAGCAGTTTCATCCATTTAAAAACAGGAAGTAAAACCGCTGCCTCCTTCCCACAGTTCTGACCCAGACTCAGTCATATTCCGGGACAGAGATGGCGGTTTGATGGCGGCGGGAATCAAAAAGCGATTCCTGCCAGCCATCCACCACACTAGAGGGGGTCGGTGTCTCTGTGTATGACTCGAGACAGCTGACAGCTTGACAACTACTCTCTCTGAAACCAAAAGCTTTTATCTTTGTGCTAACATGCTAATGAATAAGCTCCATTTACTCTGGTTTAGCTGTAGCTACAAGCTAGTTCCCAGCTGTTGTGCTAAGCTAGGCCTCCCATCCCCTTCTTCAGTGCTGATGAGTGAAACTGTGAACTGTCCCTTTAAGCCTTCAGCGACCCTCCCTCACTTGCAGCTCTGCTTGCTGCTGACTGTAAACACAAATCATGTGACAGGCGATGTGTACGACTGCTCCAGATTCCATGACAACATTTGTCTTTCACCCTCCCTGGCAGCTCTGCTAGCATCCCATGATCCTTCATGACAGTGACGCGCCAGCGTTTTAGCTGGACGCTACAGATGACGGAAAAAAGAGTTGAAGATGTTTAATGTTCGAGCTCCATTTGTGTTACACAGATACTTTTCTCTCTCAGTTTGGTAACCATAGTAACCACAAATCCACGAATCCTAAAGTTTCTATCCAGCACGGTTCAGGACGCTAGGTGAAGCCTGATGAGGCAGCAGGTGACGCCGAGCAAACAAAGTGGCGCCTGTCACTTTAAGTGTCTCAGTCTTATAAACTAAGTTCACAGTAAAAACATGCAGTAATATGGTGTGTGTGTGTGTCTGTGTGTGTGTGTGTGTGTGTGTGTGTGTGTGTGTTTGTGTGTGAGTGTGTGTCTGTGTGTGTGTGTGAGTGAGAGAGACTAATACAGGCTACTCTAAAGTCTTAAAGCATTGAAGTGCAGCAGGGAAAGCTAGCAACGCTAACTAAGCTAGCTCAGCTAACATATCCATATAAACTGTCTCCCTGTTAGTAAGGCAGCTGTGTGTGTGTGTGTGTGTGTGTGTGTGTGTGTGTGTGTGTGTGTGTGTGTGTGTGTGTGGGTCTATTCTCTAAGCTTTAGCAACAGTGTGAACCGCTAACGTGAGTGATGGCAGCGTGATGAGGGAGCAGCAGCCATGATGATGTGTTTCCTCCATGTTGATGCTTTTGTTACTTCCTGTTTTTCACCCCAAACAAACAAACAAACAAACAAATGAAAATCCCATTTTGTATCTGACTGTTGCTGTTGTTGTTTCCTGTCAGCTGTGCTACAAGATGGAGGGGATGGGGGAATGGCATCGCCGGAGGCCCGGCGGCTCGAAGGGCTCGAAGGTGGAGTTGGTGATGGGTGTGAGGCGCAGCGGCGCCCCCATCATCCCAGAGATGTTATTGAGGCTGCGAGACTTCTCATAACCAGATGCTGCGTAAAGATGACCAGCACACGTCAAAGGGCACATGTGGGGGTGGAGTCATGAGGGTATCATGATAACATGAGGAATGCAGGTGCATGTGTGATGCGAGGCGATGACGCGATGCGATCGATGGTGTCAGGTGACGACAGCGCCCAAAACAGCGAATATAAATGTTTTTTACATTTGCAAGCAAAGAAAAAGAAAACCAGCCCAAAGCAAGTGAGACATGTTTAGACCAAAGGAGGAAGAGAGGACAGACAGACAGACACACAGACAGACAGACAGACAGACAGGACAAAACAGGAATATGGGTTACCACAATGTCCCTGAAACACCAGCAGGTGGTGCTGTGCAGCACCGACAAGTGTGGAGGGAGAAGATGCAAAGGTCCAGCGGATGGACACAAACCCACTGTTAGTTCGTCCACATCCACAAGACTGCAAGTCCCACAGGACTACAAGTCCCAAAAGACTACAAGTCCCACAGGACTACAAGTCCCACAGGACTACAAGTCCCAAAAGACTACAAGTCCCACAGGACTACTGCTGTGACGTTCTTCATGCCAACACTTAAAAACGCTGAGATCTCAGAGTTCATTGACCAGAAGGATCAGCAGGCTGCTGTTACCATGGTGACGACCATGAAGACAGACAACACTCAGTGAAAGACCCGGATGGGAAATCCTTTAATTTATCATTAGACTCTAAGCTGACGTACGAACATTGTGTCATAAGTTTAAACAATGATGAAGTTAATTCATCAATAATTGTAATATGAAGACGGAATAAAAAGGTGAAGACAGCTCAAATGTCCTACATGGTTAAAATGTTTAAAAATTATTTCATGTTTCATGCTGTTGTTTCACTGTTGTGAATTGAAGCAGTTCTATGCATACACCTGGACGTGAGACTCCGCCCACATAGCGACGGGGCTCACGCTGTTCTCCTCATTCGACTCGAGATGTTGCCAAGGTAATGTCAATGTCATCACTCGTTATTATTTCTCCCCATTATCATTGGGTGTAACACGAGCAGCTAAATGCTAACATCAGCATGCTATCATGAAAGCTTCTTACAAGTGAAGCCAAAACATCTCCATCTCCCCCTAGTGGTTGGCAGCAGCATAGCTGATAAACCCCGCCTCCTCCATGTTAGTGGGTGGGATTTCATATTATTATATTTCTTCAAAGATGGTTTCTGTCATTTCAGGTAGTTTTCATCACACTGATGTTTGTTCAAGTGTTCATTTTTCTAATAAGTTTTGTGTTAATGAGTAATTTGATGCTATAAAAGGGGGCGTGGCCTCATGACTGGCAGCTGCTCTGAGTGAAATACAGGAAGTGATGGAGGCGTTTACAGACGTCTGTTTAGGAATCCTACATGAGAAAGTGGAGAGGACGCGGAACACGAACTATAACTGTTAAAAAATGAGTTTTTAACAGTAACTAGTGATTGAGGTGGACGGGGGCTCCACTTCCTGATCGCCACTGAGCAGACCTGGACTCTGAATGACATCATCAGCGCAAGATGGTGGCGTCTGTGTCCTGATAGTTTGCAACGGTCCACAGTAGCTTAGCTAGCATGCTAAATGCCTGCGTTAACTCCGAGGCTGTGTTGGAAATCACCCACTCCCTCACTCCCTCACTCACTCACCCACTCCCTCACTCCCTCACTCACTCACCCACTCCCTCACTCCCTCACTCACTCACCCACTCCCTCAATCCCTCACTCACTCACCCACTCCCTCACTCCCTCACTCACTCACCCACTCCCTCACTCCCTCACTCACTCACTCCCTCACTCCCTCACCCACTCCCCCACTCCCTCACTCCCTCACTCACTCACCCACTCCCTCACTCCCTGTCCACTACATCACATACACGATGTGGTGGACGACAGGACAGCGTTGCATTGTGGGATACGGGAGCACAAAGTAGCGTCGCTTGTTCACTCAATTTTGCGGTGCATTGTGGGTATTTTGTCATCCACTATATAGTGACTGAAATCAGCTGCGGAGAATTCGAACTACACTACAAAATGGCGTGTTCACTACATAGTGCACGACGTCTGTGATGGGGCCGTTTCCAACACAGCGACAGTGTCTCACTGTTAAATGAACTGCTCAGTAGTCAACACACACGCACACACGCACACACGCACACACACGCACACACGCGCACACACGCACACACACGCACATGCACAGACACACACACACACACACACACACACACAGATAAACACACAGACAGACACACAAATACACACGCATGCACACACACGCGCACACACACACACACACACACACACACACACACACACACACACACACACACACACACATGCACACAGACAGATACACGCACAGACAGACACACACATACACACACAGCCACATGCACACACATACGCACACAAAC
>CAAKHG010037774.1:0-10498 GCA_901007715.1 Dactylopterus volitans
TTCGAGTGTGCGCACAGACGGAAAGGGAAGACTTCAACCTGTGAGCTCGACCGTAGACCAGCGAGACGATGTTTATTTTGTGTGTGTGTGTGTGTGTGTGTGTGTGTGTGTGTGTGTGCATATGTATAACTTAGCACATTTATTAGACCACCGCACAATGTAAGATTTATGGAATGGCTGCCCTAAATTAACAGCACTGGTAATTATGATTCTGTAATGGCTAATCCAGCAGCTTGTAGAAACTTTTTAACCGAAATGATATTTTTCACGCTAAAATGTAATATTTTATATCATATTGATTAATACCTTTTTGTATAATGCATTTGTTAAGCACTGCATATGATATATATGATACACTATAAAGATCGCTCTTTGAACAGAAAAGAAAGGGAGTTTTGAAAATTGCATGGATGATTTGTGTAAATTGATTTTTACATATCAGTGTTGAAACAGGATTGAAGTTGATCCTGTCAGTCATTTGCAAGACTTTAAGTGCTTCTATGTTCCTGATGAGTGAGAAGCTGTAATCAGGTAGGAACCCACACTCTAGATGTTTTTCCTCCGGCCTTGCTAATGATTCAGCATGACTCCAAATAAAAGTAATGGATGATTTTTTTTTTTATTTTTTTTTTGGTATTGCAGCCATCAGGAATCCAAGCGTGCTGCAGTAAGGAGGAGGAGGTCATGCTTTTTCTTTTTTTTTTTTGCTTTAACATTCTCATGTCATTGAACAGCAAACAAAGGCAAAAACAACAGTCATTCTTTCTTTTTTCTTTTGGGAAATACTTACCTCACTATTATCCATCAAACCAGGTAATGACAAGAGCTCTGGCGGCTACAACTGTATATCGATTTTAGAAATGACAGATAGGGAACATTTAGGGAAAATAAAGTTGTCGTGGGCATGGCTGCTTGCCTGTGCCGAGCATCGGGCAGCCGGGCCGTCCATTAAGCCCCGCCCTCGCTCTCTCATCACTTGCGGTTTTCTCTCTTTCCGTTATGACACGGGGGAACGGGTGCTTTAGCCGAGGTGCATTTACATCACCTGTTAAGCGGAACATTTCTCTAAGCGGCGCTGCGGTGATTAAATCATCACTTATCACGATCTACGTATATCACGAAGTGGCCGATGAAGCGTTTTCATACGCAAGATGATCGATGACCTTGTCACGTGTTCATCCACACGACGCCACCGATTGTGTTTTATCTCAAAGTGATGTGCATCCACGTGTTTCCAGATCACGCTGACGGATCATTATGGGCGTCTGGACGACCGGGTCGGATATTAAAAAAAACAGCATCGCATAGAAAGTTGAAATCAACCTCAGGGTCGCCTCTTAACTTCCACTGTCACACAGACTTGACCCTCGCCGGGGTGTTCGATCATATAGGCGCGCTCCCGGTAAGCTGGATGGCTCCCATAAGCCTCTTTTCTCATGCATGCTTTTTTTTTTTTTTTTTTCCCCGCCGCTTCTCCTTTTTTTTATTTATCTTTTTTCCCCTCCGCAAGACATTCTGGAAATTTACTGGCTCAGGATCTGGTGAAATATCCTCCATGATGGCCCGGCGGGAGCAAAAATTCCCATGTAAACATGTGAAATATTACATCAGTCTTGTAGGTAATTGGCTCGGGCAAATGCTGCAAGCTGCACGCAAGAAAGTGTTTTGACAGTGGTTTATTCAGGGCTCCTCCTGAGGTCAACATCATAAACCAAAACCTCCCGCAGTGCAAAAGCTGATTTTATGTGAAACGGCACGGGATAATTCAATATAATCTTTTTTTACAATCTCGACACAGAAGCATCCCCTGTAAGGTCTTGTGCTTTCGAGGCGTAGCGTATTGTGTGTCTCAGATGCCTCAATATCCTTTAAATTCCCCTGAGCTACGTTTGAGTCTTTAAATTACTGGTGCAGTGCATTACAGAGTGACTATTCGGCTTTCACTCCTGCGCGATAAAAGTGATGGAGCAGCGGTGGAGCCGGAAACCGCAGGTGCGGGTGAGGCTTTGAGTGCAGAAAACATGTCGCTTTCCACATTACACACACACACACGCGCGCACACGCACGCTTACCAGGTCGGAGCAAGACAATGGTTAGCGCGCGTGAGCCCCGAGCCCCTTTTAACGGCGAGCAGGTTGAGGCTAGGCAACTCGCTATCGACTCCACGAATAGGCAAAGCAGATCCGGGCCGGCACCCGCCGGTCATCAGCGTGGATATAGCGGATTAGCGCCTTTTCCTTTCGCGGCTAAAACATTCCTCGCCCCGCATGCTAAAGCTCGGAAAGCGTTCAATCGGGTCGGAAGGCCCTGGCTGGAGCGGAAAGCTGCCGGGGAGCTCATAAACGTGGAAATGCGGAGTTAATAAACATTCCCTGGATCTGCCGGATTCCCCCCCGCCCTCCCCCGCGCGCATACCTCGCAGACAAACCGCGGATCGCCCATAACGAAGCTGCGCGCGACAGTGTTTACATTAAAGCGCTTTAATGGCGGGAGTGGCTCATTTGCCTACAGATAGCCTGGAGGCTTTTGCGAGGGCAATTTGAGCTACATTATTCACGCGGGGCGGCCGCGGTTCCTGCTAGTATTAGTTTTAAAGCCGGGGAAATAAATTCGGCGGCGATGAGAGTTCCAGAGCCGCGTACCGCTGGGTCAGAGCCAGCGTAATAACCTGCTGCCGCCGGTGTTACAAATGGTACTAGGAAATAAATTGTTTCGCGACCTTTGAAGTAAAAACCGGGTTTCCTGCGCGGCGGCCTGTAAGTGAAGCCAACGGTGGCTGGCACACGGATCCGTATTATTCACTCGAGCAGACCTCCGCAGCTGAGGGAGCCATCGGGGGTGGGGTGGGCCCCAGCGCTGTCTGTCAGCCCTGTGATATTCACCCGGAGAGGGAGGTTGCAGAGGACGCAGAGGAGGTAGGATGTGACGGGTACACGCTGCTCAAACAACATCGGGCCGCCGGGCTGGGGCGCGTGCGAGAGGCTGTTCGCGGAGACCCAAAGCGCGCGGCTTTTGAGGGATTGACTTTTATTTGTGGCAGCAATGTCACATTTCCTGGCGCCGCACCGGCGGTTCTTTGTGTGTGCCCGCGGTTTCTCGAGCCCACGTTTCTCTAAAATGCAAATGCTCCTTCCTCGTTCTTTTTTTTTTTTTTGGGGTCCAATAAAGAGAGGGATGGAGAAAAGGGGAGGAGGCATTGTTTGTTTGCCATCCCACAATGACATTTCTGCTCATCTCGGAGCCTGCAGCGATGTAGCAATTTAAATGTTAACATGGGCCGGGTAACACTGGCGGGATGCAAAAAAAAAAAAAAAAAAAAAGACATGTCATCTCCTAGACAGAAAGACCCGTTCTCCCTCATGGGCTTTATAAAGGACTCCTATTGTCTATCAAGCAGGAGTTTGGGGGAAAATTGTCTGAATAATCATGATAAACATCACAGGACGATGAGTCACAATGAAAATAGAAAAAAAAATACCTGTTGACACCTGTGTTAGCTCCTGGGCTGAATTCTAATAGGGGGAAAAAAAATGCCTCGTGCTTCTGGTGAATTTGACAGATGGCTGCATAGTTCGTGAAAAAAAATGGCAATATGTTATTTTTATAGCCGGAATCCTGGAAAAAAAAAAAAAACGCAATTTTTTTTTCACAAAGAAGGTCGCACGTCATGAATTTTATATAAAACCGCTGATTGCAACCAGGGTTCGGGGGGGACGGCCGCTGCAGCTGTTGTTTTCCAGCTCAGTGGGGAAATATGTTGGCATTTCAGGTGTGTGTGGCAACCACAGATAATGTCAACGAAACCCCGCTAAAGAACTTTGTGTACATTCATCCAAACCACCGCGTTTTCCCGAAATTTCACCAGACCCCAGCCGTACATGGCGCAATAGCATCCGAAATAAAAGTGTTCCCGGTCCATTTCAGATATCGAGCCCTGAAGCCTCCCTCTATGGATGGTGGGTCCACAGGGGGAAGCAGCTCCATTTAGTTTCTTTGGGCTTCTCCCAACCGGGCCCCTTGAGATAAGACCTGGTAACCAGGCCAGGAAGCTCCGCCCGCAGCAGGGCGCTCTTGTTTCCCTGCTCCAGGAGAGGTTCCCGTTGTACGGACCTGCCAGGTCATCAGGCGTCTGAATCCCTCCGGACCCTCACTCAGAACCACTGCCTGACAGAGCACCCGGGACCGTGGACGCACACACAAAACCCCTCTGCCATGCTGAGGTGGCGATTCTCTGAGGGGCCGTGTGAGATGGTTTAGAGTAACTGTGACCATCTCGCGCCGCAAAGTCCAATGAAAAACTAGAGCGGCGGCGCACAGAAGAACCCCAAAATCTGATGTTGACTTTCGTGCCATGTGTTGACGCCAGGAACACGGCGCCTCTGAAAGTGCTCACACGATACGAATCTATGGTTTTCATAGACGCGGAATGCTAACGCTTCATTATTTCCCCACTAATTACACTCTATTGTAATTTGTTGCTCATTCTCGCTGACCAGTTGCAACCGCGAGCCCCGTTAAGGTCACTCGGGTCAGCTGACCACTCACTTCTGGTTGCCCCGAGGTCGAGGTGGAAGCACACGGGTGATCGTGCCTTTGCAGTTGTAGCTCCCGCGCACGTCACCTTTTAATATTCAGCTGATTTTAAATCCCGTCTTCAAACACACCTGTAATCCGGGGCTTTTTTTTTTTTTTTTAGATGTGCAGTTTTTTAGCTTTTTTTCTTCTTTTTTTTTATTGTGGCGTGATGTCATGATTGCACTGTGCAATAAAACTTAAAACGACTGCAATGACCAATTTCAGCTCAAACATTCTTTTGAAAACCCATGTGGACTTGCGGAATAAAGTTCAATTTTGGTTTGACGAGTTCATAAAATCAAACGCTCAAACACAAATGAGTTGATTCCAGTATATGTTTGTTCGAATACTATTTAAAAAACAACAACAACAAAACTTCATGATAAAGAGCTGGACGTGGAAATGAAATGGAAATGAAAATCAGAGGCCGCTAAATATGATTTCAGTAAAGATATCAAAGCGGGGAATTAGATTAGAAATGAATTAATTAAAAAGCCTCAACATGTCCTGCTAAGTCACAAGAAGATACTTAACGGTAATGAAAATGACATGAAAGACGGCGAGCGTGTGCCTTCACAGCAGCAGTTTGCCTTTTATCGCTTGAGCATTTCCATTTTTCCTGTATGTACATGTCACCGTGCTTTTGTACGAAAACATGAAAACCATGAAAGAAACATAGGCAGAACATGGGCGCCGTGTTTTCCCCGTCTGACTCTCGCCTTCCCACAGCTCCCATCAAGCTGTAGTTCACCTTTAATGCGGTTGAAAGAGAAGTTAAACAAATAAATAAATAAATAAATAACAATCCGGAAATAGACATCTGAGCCGTGAGACAGGGGGGGAACAAACACTCGCACATCAGTGGCAACGGAGGACGCCTGTTTTAGCGCGAGTGGTTGGCGGGTCAGAGTCAACCAAAGGCCAGGACCACCATGGACCCCCAACCTTAACAAAGTAATCCTTTAAACCCAAAATATCACAAGAATGGGCGATTTACAACGTGCTCGCCGCTCCGCGGCACATCTCTTGCGAGCGCTTCCCGGGTAGTGAGCTGACCGCATATTCCAGCAGTTTTTACATGAAAACCAGAATCGCTGCCTCGTGGCTGTTTGCCTCCATCAGCCAGCTGAGTCTGTCCATCACATATGCAGTAAAGTCTCTGAATGGGTTTCCATTAAAATGTCATCACTTCTTCATATCATTCGTTTAGACGTTCGTCTGAAATGGCACCGTCAGCGGACGACTTCAAAATGTCACGGTGACCTTCGACCACCAAACCCCGCACACTTCCTCCTTGAGCCCCCAACTGCCATCTGTGCTTTATTGTAAGAAATACCCTCCGGGCGTTCCATAAGTACGCAGGAGAATGGGACGAGTCTCAGAAAAGTTGACCTTTAACCCTTTCACATACAAAATGTCAGGATGTCACATCGTTTTGTGGCCGGGTTGGGGGGGGGGCGGGTGGGATGTAATGTAGCTGGTTGCTAACGCCACCAGATGGCACCGTCTCAGTTTGGAGGAGCTGTTTGGAGAGTGGCGCGTCCAACCGGGGCGTCGCCGTCTCGTTTTGCGGCGGTGCGAGACACGCGGCGGTTCGTCGGACGTTCCCGGACTGTTCACGGGGTAAATATGTCATCATGTGACTGTTTGCGCGAAATATCAAGTCGTACACATTTAGAAGGCATGTGTGTTCACAGGCTGCGTACCGACGTGTCCGTGTGTGTGTTAGACGCTCACAGATGAACATACGGTTGCCATAGCAAAGTCTGGTGGTTAGCGCACAGGTTAGCATGAATGATAATTTGGCTGATTCATTGCAGCATTTTGACATATGAACGTAAGATCGTTAACTGTGAGTTTGCGGGCTCTTTCTGCCATCGGCTCGCGCCACTCTGCAAAACCGCAGTCGTTATTTTTGCACTCTGCTGTTAGTCTGGAACATTTATTTTAGCACTCCGTTACTAGCCTGAGACGCTCATTTTTGCACACTTTGAAAGCAGCCTGCAGAGTTATTTTTGTATCATATTGTACTAGCATCCTGATTTCGGCCACCTGTTATAGAGTTTTAAGTATCAGTAATTCAGAGTTATGGATATAACTACTGTGTGAGTATAGCAGACTGGGCAGATCCAGGTGTGACAGTGTAACGAGCAGAGTTGTTACTAATTTTATTCATCTACAGGAGCTGCAGATGCAGCAGAGCACGGTCATCCAGTTTTATTTTGAGAATGTTATTATGTTTCTATTTCCATTTTTCTTTCACCTGAACTCCACATTCTTTTGTTCAGAGTAAAGTCCTCAAAAGATATTTCTTTGTCCCGTGCTGGTTCAGTCTCGCCATTTTATTCCTTTTGACATCTCTGTGGAAGCGTGAAACATTGAAAATTCCGGGCCAAAAAAAAGGTTTTTTTTATTGAGGTCCTTGTAACTTTTACCTTTTTGACAAATTCGTATCGGTTCATCCCTGAACTCCAGTTCAAATTTAGGTTTTTATTTCTGGTATATCACAATGACCTCTGACCACCAAAATCCAATCAGCTCATCCTTGAGCCTGATGGTTTTGTTTTTTTTTGCCTTTTCATTAGTCTTTTAAGCTGGTTTGTAGTTGCATTTTGGTTTTTTTGGAATATTCTTACTTTTTGGTCTTTTTCGGATTAAGGCGTCATTTTGTCGGGATGAGGCGCAAAAATGCATCAGGTAAAAATGTAAATCTGCTCCCGCGCTGAGGGGCGGCAGGAGGGTCCCCGGTAAATATGAATGAACGAATCATCCACCTGTTATCGAATCAGTTCAAATCTGCCAGGTAATAGGAAATGCGTTCAGAGGGATACCAGCCCTCCAGGCTAACGTATGAAACGAAATGCATCATTTGGGTTTGTTTCCGTTCTTTTAACACGCAAGAACAGTTTCGGGTTATTATCCTGTTAAGTTAAAGCCTCTTTTTTTTACTCCTCCTTTCAGTTAACAAGGTGAGACCTGGGGTGGCATCACACATTGATCCATTCGGGCTTCTCTTTGTCTCCTCTGTGTGTGTAGTTTCTGACTGTAATGAGGTGAGTAATATTCTATTCGAGCCGGGTTTCTTTGTTGCCATATTACACAGTCGTTTTTTTGCCCCATTTCCATCGGCACGTCAGCATAGTTTTAGAAATCATCCCCACATGTCCGGAAAAATCCACTAACTCTTTGGTCATTTTAACCCTTGATACCGCCCTTATTATTTCACATATTACCTTTCGCGCATCCTAACCAAGTTGTTTCATGCCCAAAATCTGATTAAGATAAAAGTATCACATCATGAACCGATTTTCAATGATTTCCGACAGTTTGGAATAGAGGTCACCCAGGTGGGGAATACCAATAGCATGATGCATTTAATGTTACGTGGAGGACCTGATGTCTTTACGCCTGACCACAACCACGACTGCGTGTGTTAGTTCCGATCAGCAGCAGTTTTAAATATGGTTGTCATGACATGAGTTTGAATGCGTCACCAGACAAGTGATCTATAGTTATATTTCTCTAATTGACAGACTAAACACCGCTGCGTTTTTTTTTTTAATGGCACTGACACGCTCTCTCGACACTGAGCACCCATTGCACTTGAAGATATTTACGCCGGGTCCACTTGAGATGGCCTCCGCCACCACTCGGTTGCCTTACTAGACAATGTTAAGGTTTTGACCCGGAGCAAGACGGCAGCAATCGATAGCGGCCGGTTGAATTATTAATGAGGTATCAACTGATGAATCACTAGTTAGCAGATAAATCATATTCGCACAAGCCATACAATCAACACTCTCTTTGGCAACGCCTTCGCTACCGTCGGCTCATTTACATTTACAGCATCGGTGATTAACCCGATGGCGGGGCTACGAGCAACAGACTTTTGCATTTTTGATATTAATTTCATATCGTTTCATCACCCAGACGGCAAAACTCCATCATTTTCCCTTCCTTGTGCCGTCAGCATATTTGTCACAACTGTTCTCGCAGCTCGGTCTCATCCGTCAAGCCTCTCCGGCCTCTCTGATTGGTCTTAATTGTTTGTATTAAAATGATTCGCCCTTCTGCTGGAAAGAAATAGGAAAAAAAAAAAAAAAGAATAAAAGAATGTTGATGAAGTCGCCCCACGTTATCCTCTCGTGACCGGAGCTGTTGATGTGCACGGACGGCGGCGACTGCTGCAACCGCGCTCGTTCCTTTGCCATGGAGTCCAGATGGCAAATCACAAACCCCATAATAAACCATTAACTTTAACAGCACCACTGCAAAGCAGCTGAGCGCGGCCGCGCTCACCAGTTGGCACATTAACGGCCGTGAATCAAGCGCGGCGAGCGCCGGGGCTCCGAGTGGTCTTCAAGCGCGGCGTCTTTTTAATGGGGTCCTGGGAGCCCTACATATCAAGGCTACGGGGGTCATACGGGTGGGGGGAGAGGAGCGGGGGGGGTTGTTTCTGTGTGAAATAATGAGGTCATTCGGTGTATAATGAGGCAACTGATGTGGCGAAGTGGGGGTGGCAGGACGCGAGGGATCCCAGGCTTTCCTCGACATCAAGTGGTTGAGGGAGGTTTGCGGTTTCTGCTCCCGTGCATGTCTCCTCCTTCCTCCTCCTCCTCCTCTTCCTCATACGACTGCTGCTGTCGTTAACGCGCCGTAATTTTGCCGTGTCATCAGTACCGGCAGGGTGTGACAACCCGCTGCTTTTAATCATTCTCAATCAAAAGCGACTGTCTCTCTGTCTCTCTCTCTCCCCGTCTCTCTCTCTCTCTCTCTTTCTCTCTCTGTCTCTCTCTCTCCGTCTCCATCTCCTTCCCCGTTTCTCTCTGCAGGAGCCGGACAAAATGGAGAAGAATGAAACACGCGCGTAACCTTTTCAAGGACGCCGGCGAGGATGGGGCCGTCCGGCTCCAAAGCACTTTAGGAAAAGAAAACCACTGGTGCGGTTAATACAGAAAAGAAGAAGAAGAAGAAGAAGAAGAGAAGGGGGGGGGAAATAGATGAGGGGGCCTGAGAGCCAACTATGATGACTTCTATATATAGCCATAGCCGCGGCGGTGCGTGGTGAAGGCCTGCGCCGCTAAGACGGCATGCTCTTCCAGCTAAAGGGATTTCACAGGGAATATGTGTGTGTGTCAGAGCGCTCGTGTGTGTGTGTGTGTGCGCGCGCGTGTGTGTGCATGCATGTATCTGCATGTGTTTATTAGGACCAGAGATTACACTGAGCAGCGCTGCCGACAAGGGGATGGTAGAGAGAGGAGAAGGAGAGAGCTGTGTAGCTGCAGGAAATGTGGTGTCCTTAATTACAAAGCAAACAACCACAGGCCTTCTCCCTCACAGGATAAATGCTTATGTATTTCTCTGAAGGGCTATTATTATAAAAACTTTTTTCTGCTCAGCAAATTCTAATAATTAAATGTTACAAAGACCCAGTTTCTCTTGCCGGGGTGGTATGGATCTATTTAGGTTGTGTATTATCCGGCGCGGGAGAGATCTTTAATTTCTGCCACGAGTGAAGGTAAAGAGGAAAGCCAGGCTGCAAATTATCCACATGATGAATGCGAGTGCGGCGCGTTTAGGCGGCGGCGGCGGCGGAATGGGGTGAACTGCGGGGGCGTCGCGTCGCCCCGGAAATCCGCAATCAAACTTCCTCTGGTTCTTGCTCAGAAGCCTCGTCTCAAAAGGCTTTTAACAAAAATGTCTGTTGCATCGCAATTTATCACAGAATCAGTTAAAGAGGAACTTGTTTTTCAGCCTGAGCACCTTTTTTTTTTTGCTCTTTATTGGATGGGTTCATGTCAAAATGATTGATGAGAGCAAAAAAAGCATTTCAATCTGCTCAGCAGCGAAGGAGGACGGGACAACCAGAAACTGCTAAAAAATAATAATTTTTTTTTTAAAAAAAAGGCAGCGATTGCTGTCA
>CAAKHG010037775.1:0-14138 GCA_901007715.1 Dactylopterus volitans
CCAAGAGGGTCTTTCTTTCTCCTGCCCCACCTGAAATCCATCACGGATCCCCTCCTGGACCCCCTGCAGTTCGCCTACAGAGCCAACAGGTCTGTGGATGACGCAGTCAACACCGCCCTCCACCTCATCCTTCAGCACCTGGACACAGAAGGAACCTATGCCAGGATCCTGTTTGTGGACTTCAGCTCTGCCTTCAACACAGTCATCCCAGCTCTGCTGCAGGACAAGCTCTTCCAGCTGCACGTGCCTGACTTCACCTGCAGGTGGATCACTGACTTCCTGTCTGACAGGAAGCAGCACGTGAGGAAACATGTCTCTGACTCCCGGACCATCAGCACTGGCTGCCCTCAAGACTGCGTCCTTTCTCCACTCCTCTTCTCCCTGTACACCAACAGCTGCACCTCCAGTCACCAGTCCGTCAAGCTACTGAAGTTTGCGGATGACACCACCCTGATCGGGCTCATCTCGGGTGGGGACGAGATCGCCTACAGGTGGGAGGTTGAGCAGCTGGTGACCTGGTGCGGACACAACAACCTGGAGCTAAACGTTCTAAAAACAGTGGATATGGTCGTGGACTTTAGAAGGAACGCAGCCCCACCCGCCCCCATCACCCTGTGTGACTCCCCGGTCGACACTGTGGAGTCTTTCCGCTTCCTGGGTACCATCATCGCCCAGGACCTCAAATGGGAGCAGAACATCAGCTCCCTCACCAAGAAGGCACAGCAGAGGATGTACTTCCTGCGGCAGCTGAAGAAATTCAACCTGCCAAAGGCAATGATGGTGCACTTCTACACTGCCATCATTGAGTCCATCCTCACCTCCTCCATCACCATCTGGTACGCTGCTGCTACTGTCAAGGACAGAAGCAGATTGCAGCGTATCATCCACTGGTCCGAAAAGGTGATAGGATGCAACCTCCCATCTCTCCAGGATCTGTACACCTCCAGGACACTGAAACGTGCAAGGAAGATCATGGCAGACCCTTCCCATCCCGGTCATGATCTGTTCGTAACACTCCCCTCCGGCAAGAGGTCTGTCAAGACCAAAACCTCTCGCCACAAAAACAGTTTTTTCCCATCTGCAATAGGCCTCCTCAACAAGGCCCGAGACCCCCATTGACCCCCATTGACACAGACCCCCCATCTAAAATTTAAATGTATATATATATATACATGTTCACACGCGACAGACACCTGTCCTACACCAACGTTCCCCAGATGGCCAGCAGAGCTGGTGGTGGAGTGGCTGTTTATGTGAGAGACCACTTTCACGAGTTTGTAGCCTTGAAGATTGAAGCCCCAATGAAGGCAGTGATTGCAGCCATATGCAGACCTCCAAACTACAGCGTGAAACCATTCCTGTCAAACCTGAGGAGCCTTCTGTACTCACTGGAGTTGATGGACTGTCAGCCAATCATTGTCTGTGGTGATTTCAACGAGAATGTTTCATCCAGCACACAGAAGCCGATACTGGAGCTGTTTGAGTCTAGGGGTTACAGACAAGTCATCAGTGCCGCCACCACAGAAAAGAACACACTGCTGGACCTGATCTTCATCTCACCATCTGAGCAGTGTCTCCACGCTGGTGTCCTGCAGAGCTACCACAGCTACCACAACCCTGTGTTCTGCATTTGTCCTCTAAACAGTTTGTGAAGAAGAGAGGTAGCTCTTAAAAGTAAACATGGAAATGAAAATGGACATTGTCAATGAAAACATTCACGCTGACAGTTTTGTTCAAGCTACTGTATTTTATTTTGAATGAACTGTACTTTGTTTTGGCCTGCGCATTCAGCAGGGTGGGTTTGGGTGTGGATTGTTGAATGCGCAGGCCAAAACTTCCACACACCGTCTCAAATACATCACAAATATGTGTTGTAGATGTGACACATACTTATAGAATAGTACTACCTTGGTAACATCAGTATACACGTTGCATTTCATTTATTGTTTGCACTGTTGTTTGTCTCTGTCTATTGTCTACTTATGGACAGCACTTCGGTCCAGCTTTGGCTGTGTATGAAGTGCTATTTAAATTAATTAAAGTCGAGTTGAGTTGGGTGTCCTGCTTGAGACAATGACTCATCAAAGTTGATTTTCCCTGGTCTCACCTACGTCATAAAGCATGTGCACTAGATGTGACACATACTTTAGCAGTCATACTACCTGGTAGGTATTGGTTTGCAATTTTGTTTTTCTTTGAATGTTTTACCTGATCTGAGTCCTAAGTGACCACACCTGCTTTACGTGACCCCACCTCCTCCCACACCATGAGGAGCAGCTCGGCGTAACAAAGACTCTGACAGCTGTAACCTGGTATGCATCAGTTTGCAAATTGTCTGTCTTTTATTGTTTGACCTAAATTGTTGACACTAACTCATCAAGGTTCTCCCCCAGATCCCTGGATGAGGAGGGTGGCTGGCTGAGTCGTGGTCTGACCACACCTTGAGAATCAGCTCGGCGTGACCAAGATGCAGCTGCTACCGCACAGCAGAAGCTGCAGCAGCAGCAGCCATAACCCGGTAGTTATCAGCTTGCTAATTCTATTTCTTTCATTGTTTTAATTGATGTGTTGAAAGCAACCTATCCACAGGATTTTTTGGACACGTTCCTTCTACCACTGGTCAGAGGGTGAGATAATAGCTGCCAAACCTTTCCTGCTAATTTTTTTTCTTTCAATGTTTTACCTGATCTGAGTGACCACGCCTGACTAAGGTGGCCCCATCTCCTCCCACACCATGAGGAGCAGCTCGGCGTAACAAAGGCACCTCTGCTACCACACACCAGAAGTGGCAGCAGCAGCTGTAACCTGGTACGCATCAGTTTGCAAATTGTCTTTCTTTTATTGTTTTACCTGAATTGTTGACACTAACTTATCAAGGATTTTTTTTTTTTTTTTGGACACGTTCCTCCTCCTGCTGGTCAGAGGCGGAGATGACAGCTGCCAAACTTTTCCTCGCCTTCTCTCTGACTCTGGATCAGTCATGTGTTGGATCAGGTTGATTTGCAGCTGGACCACAGACACACATGGGATTTCACTGCCAGTGCTGAGGCGTCTTCACAGCAGACAAGGAGGTATTGGACATTGTATTTAATATTTGCTTCAATTACAATCATTCATGCATTGAAGTAGTTTAGTATTGTCTCTCAGGTCTTCACTGTGGAGACACAGTGGAACTACACATATAAAAGAAGTTGGACATTCTGCAGCCTTACAGCTCTGTGTGAAACGGTTCTGGAGAGAAAGAGGTTTTCTAACCTTTTCAAGGTTTCCCCCCGGATCACCGGATGAGGAGGATGACTGGCTGAGTCGTGGTCTGACCACACGTTGAGGATCAGCTTGGCGTGACCAAGATGCAGCTGCTACCGCACACCAGAAGCTGCAGCAGCCATATCCTGGTAGGTATCAGCTTGGTAGTTTTTTGTCTTTGAATGTTTTACCTGATCTGACTGACCACGCCTGACTTGCGTGGCCCCACCTCCTCTCACACCATGAGGAGCAGCTCAGCGTAACCAAGACGCCCCTGCCACCGCACACCAGAAGCTCCAGCAGCAGCAGCTGTAATCTGGTAGGTGTCATTTTGCTGATTTTATTTCTTTCATTGTTTTACCTGAATTGTTGACACTAATTAAGGCGTCCCCTCCTCCCTCAATTCCTCACATCAAACACCGCAGATGGGTGGAAGCAGCACTTCTACAGCTGCTGGACAGGTCAAAGGTCATCTTGACATTTCAGCTCTTTACAGAGACAGAGACCTTTATGGCCATTGCGGGCCTCCACCACTGTTATGATCAGGGTGTGATTTGCCAGACTTGTTTGTCAATGTTAACTGATTTGTTTTGAGAAATGTGTCATGGTTGGGCGAGCCTTTGTCAGTAAAGTGCAATTGCTTACATGTTCTGCAGAATTTATTTTCCATGCAGTCTTTTTTTCATTTAAGTAGTCATTTTGTTGTCCCTCTTTTTTGTTTTCTATTTAACTGACAACGCATAAAGTACAGGAACTAATAACTAAAGGCAGTTGCTATATGCAACAGAACTTTGTAATTCACCAGTGGGAAATACAAATAGAGCAAAAAATTGAAACAAGTGTTTGTTCACATGTGTCTAATGACACCGGCCATTGGAATCAAGTACAAGTCCTTTAAAGGCAGTCACTTATTGAGATCCTGTTCTTTATTGACCTTCTGTCACGCTCTCTCTGTTCTGCCACTCCCACCTCATCTGCCATTATTCGTTGCACCTGTAGTCGCTAATTGCTGCAGACTCTATTTAAGCTGGCCCCATGCTAGAGCGGGTGCCAGATTGTTCTCTGCGTGATGCGAGTCTTTCCAGTATATACCTGCCTGCCTGCCTGCCCGGTTTTGACCCTGCCTGTCCCCGACCTACCTGCTCTGCTCGCTTCCCGGACCTACGACCTGTTCTTCGGCAAACTCGGCAACGCTCCCGTTTACTACCTTTGGCATTCACTTAATAATAAAGAACAGGCTCTCAATAAGTGACTGCCACTGTGTGGTATTCACTTAAAAATAAGAACAGGCTCTCAATAAGTGACTGCCACTGTGTGGCATTCACTTAAAAATAAGAACAGGATCTCAATAAGTGACTGCCTTTGGCATTCACTTAATAGAAATAATAATAATGAACAGGATAACAATAAGTGACTGCCACAGTGTGGCATTCACTTAATAAAGAACAGGATCTCAATAAGTGACTGCCTTTGACATTCACTTAGGTTATCTATGTATCTATCTATGTAATAAAACATAGGTAGTACTTTTTAACAAAGTTTGATATAAAGTAAATAAATGATCCACTGAAGTGGAGTACCAGATACCATTATCCTCTTCTTTACACACAAAAGCAAACAGTTTACGTTTAAAAAAGCCAGTTTATTTTCACTGGTAAGAACATACATACAGTACAACCTTTTTTGCCATAATTTTTATCATATTTTTTTTCGGTTTAAAAGGTGTCAGTTCCTTCAAAAAACATGTTCCGTCTCACTTATTAAAGTTCTAAACACTGGATCAACACTGGAGCATAGTGAAGAGTACTGTGGAACATTTCTGCACTCCTATGCGTTCCCTGAAATCACACCCAAGAAACAAAAGGAAATTGAACAACTCAAATGTCACACTTCAGCTTGTAATGTCCTTCACAGCAGATTTTCGAACAGAAGTGCAAATGAAATCAGTACTATTTATCAAGCATGGTGCTCTATATCCTGGGGAAAACATTCCTGGTCCAGTTATCTTTGAAATGACAGCAGTGGTTATCACCAGCATGTAGACATTTTTTTGTTTTTGTTTTACATATACAGGAGAGACAAATCGTTGCTAACAAATGCACTTTTAAAATTAAAAGTACATTGAAAAAAACAATCAATTCTCCATCAACACAGCAAAACAGGGTCATCTGTGCTTGC
Source organism: Dactylopterus volitans (assembly GCA_901007715.1). NCBI lineage: Eukaryota > Metazoa > Chordata > Actinopteri > Syngnathiformes > Dactylopteridae > Dactylopterus > Dactylopterus volitans. The sequence continues at coordinate 5,425 of CAAKHG010037775.1, forward strand.
CTTGACTGACCCATTAAGGCTTACAATCAAATACAGTATGTGAAGTATGACACATAAATCGTGACACCAGCTTCAACACTCAGACTAAAAGTGCTGATTATGCTCCCTAGTTTTTCCCCCAATTCTTTTATTGTACGGAAATGCAAGTGAAACCTGATAAAGGCAAGACGACAGATGATCAAATTAATGCATTTTTGGCCCAGAGGTGTAACTGGCAGTAATCTGACTGTGCAGGAGGCTTGAAGCCATTTCACTGGGTTCAAAAACCACGACTTGCTGATCAGTACATATACTATTTCTCTAGAACTTGTCAGCATAAGGATAACACTGCAAAACCAATCATGTTAGTAATATACTGTATAATAAACCCAAATGTCTGACAAGAGGCTCTTTTAAGTTTCAACCCACTGTAAGAACTTCCATGTAATTTTCTTTACTGAATTACTGGAAAAGATTATCGATTCACCTTATTTTGTGGTATTTAGAAGTTTTAGCCTATCATCCTGCTATTTTTTTCTGCCAGTACAGAGTCAATGAATAATGCTTATGTCCAACATCACTGGATGCCATGATGATAATGACTAATGGGGAAAAATGCAGCAGAGCTCAACACAGTAAACACAAACCTGTGTTAATGTTGAGTTTTTACATTTTCATCAGATGCCTCATACAGAACTTTTGGGAATCACATGTTCTCAAATACCATGGTGGCATTGCTTGAACATTGCTGGCACCTGTTTTAGAGAGCAGGTTTAACAAAATGTGAGATTAAACCAAACTCTGACTGGACTGCGTTTAACCTTGAACTCTGGGTTGTCAAATTCTGAATTTAACCAGAAATCTGGTTTGTCTAACTCTGAATTTGACAAACTTGTAATTTAAGCTTGATTTATGCTTCTGTGTCGAGGCAACAGTGTATGAGACACTGGCTTGCTCCTACCCCTCCAAACCCAGGGAATTGCTTGGACTGCATCTCCAAAAGGTTCTAATCTTATGTCGCGGTGACACACACTGTAAGGGCTGTGATTGGTTGGTTTTTAGTACATCATTTCTGGTATGTAGCTTCTGTTTGCTAAACCACCAATTTGTGGTGTGTTGGTCTTGCATTTACCAACAATGGAGCAAATTGAGGAGTGTCTGAGAGAAGAAATTTGGAAATATGAGCACTTGTACAATCCAATTACTTCCAGCTCCAATAACACTCTCTCATCAGTTGCCATTGGTCAGGGGTGAGCAACGCAGTAAGCTAATAAAGCTATCAACAGTTGACGAATGTTGTGGTTACGCAGCCCCTAGTGTTGCATGGCATGTATTCAACCCCTGCAGAGCTTCGAAAGGTTTACAACGGAGTTGGAAGGGATGGCATAGTGACAACACAGAAGCATAAACCAAGCTTTAGCCTGAACTATGGGTTGAATAACTGAGTTTAAAGGTTTTCTAGCAGAAAGCCTCCTTTACGAATACATGCCCGTCAAGTCCACTGCCCGACAGATTGTGGTCTGTAAATGGACTCTCACACAGGAGACTGGGGTTAAAAACACCCAAATTTTAATTGATAAATTAATGTTTAGAATTCCATTCAATTCAAACTTATTTTGGCAGAGGAAGAAAATCACGCTTTGCATTAAAATATAACCACATAAAAACCATTATAGAGATCCTTTCTTACAGAAATCTTGCCAGGAAAACTTCTCCCATGCACGAAAAGCACCAGGAGAGTTTAAATGTTATTGCACTGTGAATACAAATTCAAAGTCGAATATTAAGAAATCCTAGTGAAATCCTGATTAAAGAAAAAAAAAATCCAAATAACAATATTCTGTGCTACAGTGACGTTCACTGTTGACCTGAAGTGAACCCATGGCTCATAATCGGTCTGCTTTTCAGACCTTTCTGATTGTTGAGATGATGTGAATAGCAGTCTATGGTCCCTCTTTTAGGGACCAGATATGTGTTGTACTCAGTGCCAGTGCTAGTAAACACATTTAGTTCATACTGGGCATTTTGTGCTTTTAATAACTAGATATCACACCAACTGAAAATCCTGCTTTCATTTCAGGTTTTTAAAAAATTTTTTTTTTTACAGCTAATCTCTTTGGAATTGATTTTGTAGTTGTAGTGGATTATGAAATGACAGATACAGGAATTGATGGTGGCCTCAGAAAACACAGGACACACACAGTCTGTCACACACAGGCTTGTATGAGTGGTCCATTAGTCAACAGCATCAATCTGTCCATATATGAGGTCTGTCAGATGAGTATCACATTATTTTGGAAGCGTTTGATCAAGAGTCTCTCTTTTTGCGTCTTATGACGGCTGCTGTGCGGTAGGCTTGTTAGTTGCATCCTTCAGGTGCACTCAGTCTGTTATAAGCTACTGACTGCAGGATGGTGCCTGAGCTTCTGAGATGCAGTAGATGAAACAACACCTGGAAGAGATAGGAAGAAGAAATTACCTGAAAGAATAAGATTAGTTGTCCAAAGGCCTAAACATACAAGAACATCAAGAGAACACACTGATAACTGATGGCATCTTCCCTAGAGAAGCTCTCATTGCCTTCTGTCTCACTGAAAACAATAAAAGGGTTGATTGACTTAATTTGCCTGCCATCATATAACTGGCAACTTGCTAAAATCATTAAGGTGAACTTTGCAGCAATGTAATTTAACGTATTGTCATTGTAGTTATTGGTCAAATTATGTCAAAGGAGAAATAATAACCAGTCTGCTAGTACATTGTAATTGGTCTGAGTACTTAAACGGTACTGAGGCAATTTACTTTACAACTGCTTCATTCACTCATCAAACACACTCAATGTGAGGCTACCATGCAAGGTGCCAACATCTGGCTCAGGGACACCTTGATATGGTCTCTGATGGAGCTGAGGATTTAGTCCTTTTGAAATTTGCTGCTGGATCTATTGTATGGTAATATCATATCTAACTGCCAATAACCTCATTTCTAAAACTGTGCATAGGATTCCTTAAAAAAAAAGTGTATGTTCACTCAAAAGCCAAAAAATATTTTTTCCTGCACACAATCAGGAAATTATTAATTTCTTAATTAACATGTTTTTGTTGGGCCTGTTAATATTTGGAAAGCCTAAAAAAAGACCTTGATAATTAGGGCTGGGTTAAAAATATCAACATTTCGATATTGTATTGATACACATGTTTAGGAACGATTATCGATACATAAATGCGAGTAAATTTTTTTTTTCTGATTTAGTCTCGCGAGGTTTAGTGTTTAGTGCAGTGTTATAGCAGTCAAATGATCTGATCTCGCAAGATCCAAGGTATACGTTTCAGTTCAGAGCGAAAATGACTGAGTAAAACTCAAAGCTTATAGATGCTTGGCAGGCCTAAAAGCCGATGTCTGGCGGCATTTCGGCTTCAAAAAAAATTAAAAAAAATTGTGACGAACTGGACAAAAACAATGCTGTATGCAAACTATGCAAAGCGGAGGTGAAATGCAATGGAAATACAACAAATTGCCGGTTCCACTTGTCGAGGCATCATCCCGAGTATGCAACACAACTACTGCAACAACCACGGCTGGAGAAAGCATTTGTTACGAAGTTTCCGTCCACGTCTCCACGTGCAGAGAAAATCACTTCAGCTCTGGCAAGTACTATCTGCAAGGATCTCAGACCCTACAGTGTGGTAGAAAACGTAGGTTTCAGACACCTTGTCCAGACTATGGAACCATGCTAAGCTATACCGACAAGGAAACAACTGGGTCAAGTCACTCGAATGTTAAAAACAATGTCACAACTGCATCGAAATCGACTGAGAGAGTTGCCACCACTTGCCACAGCTGGATGAGCAGAGCTACAAATTCCTACTTGACCATCACCTCTCTTTACATTGACAGTAACTGGTCGCTCATATCCGATGTTTTACCAACGCGGCCGATTGAAGCCAGCCACACTGCAAGTCATCTTGCTGAACTGGTGACGGAGGCGCTTCAAGAGTGGGAGCTCACAGACAAGGATCCGGCTGTTGTCACGGACAGTGTGGCCAACATGGTGCGGGCAGTGGCCTCAATGGACCTGTTGCATGTCGGCTGTTTCACCCACACCTTTAACATAGCCTCGCAAGCAGCACTCAAAATACTCACTGCTGCCCGACTGCTTGGCTGAGTGAGGCGAACTACACCCTTTTTCCATTGCAGCACAACGGCAAGCCACATGCTTAGAGCACCAAAGTATTCTAAGCCTGCCTCAACACAAATTAGTGATCAACGTCTTGACCCGCTGGAATAGTGCGTTGGACATGTTCGAGCGCTTTTTGGAACAACAGCCAGTCAAAACAGGTGAATATACCATGATACTAATCTTCCTTTGTTGTTTTATCTGTTTTAAAAATGTAGATGATGTTAATTATGTTTGTCTATGTGCCAATGCCAAAGAGGAATTTCAATTTTAGGTATATTAATTGGACAATAAAGTTTGTCTTAACTTATCACAGCAATGCTGCTCTCACCTGAGGTGCGCAGGAATGAATGAGACCTCTGCACCATGACAGAGGCTGATGTGACAGTGGCAGAAGATATTGTGAGGGCTGTCCAACCACTGAAGGTATCACACAAATCTTCTTATTCATTTGTTTTGTATATTCTCATTTTTGTTTGTTTTTTGTCAACAAATATGTTACTGCAGCACTTTGAGTTCTGTTGTATATAGTGTTACATACAAGTATAAGATATTATTTTTATCACCCTGTCCAAGGGTGTTCACGGAAGGACTGAAAATTCTGCCTTATTTAGATGACTGGCAGGTTTGTGCACTGTCCCGGGCTCAAGTGGCTCACGATACAGCCTGTCTTTTGACACGTCGCCTGTTTGGGGCTGAGGGTGAACAACAAGAAGAGCCGGCTGGATCCTTCCCAGCGATTTACCTTCCTGGGGATCGAGCTGGACTCTGTCGCTATGAGGGCCAGTCTGCCATCTCGGCGGGTGGACGTCATTCTCAACTCCCTGTCCCTATTCAGAGTGGGCGGGGTGGTCACCTATGTTCAGTTTCTGCGCCCGGTTGGCAGACTGACTGCAGTCTCAACCGTGATTCCTCTGGGCTTGCTTACACTAAGCCCTCTGCAAAGATGGCTGAATGCCATTCATCTGAACGCCAAGTGGCACAGATGCAGGGGGGTCATGGTGTCACAACAGTGCATCTTCTTCCTGTCCCTGTGGCGAGAGAGGTGGTTTTTGGTTCAGGAGGTTCCCATGGGCTCCATTCCTTCACGCAGGGAGGTGGTGACTGTGGATGCCTGTCCCACGGGATGGGGTGCAGTCTGGCAGAGGAGGACCGCTCAAGGTTTGTGGTCTGTGCAGGAAGGCGCACTGCACATAAATGTTCTGGAGCTGCGGGCTGTACACCTGGCGCTCGAGCACTGCCTTTTCTGGCAGGGAAGCATGTTCTGGTTCGCTCAGACAACATGTTTGTTGTGTCCCAGATCAACCATCAGGGGGGCACCAGGTCGGCAGACTTTCTCTGGGTGTCCACCAGCCCCTTAACATGGGTGACTCCTGGCCTGGCCAGTTTGAGAGCCATGCACCTCCCGGGGTACCAGAACCCGGTCGCAGATTTCCTCTCCCGGCACAAACCCCCACCAGGGGAGTGGCGGCTACACCCCGAGGTGGTGGGCAGAATTTGGGAGGTGTTTGGACAGGCGGAGGTGGACCTCTTTGCTTCCGAGGAGTCAGCTCACTGTCCCCTATGGTTTTCCTGGACCAAGGAGCCCAGCCCCCTCGGGCAGGATGCCCTGGTGCACGACTGGCCATGGGTCCTCCTTTATGCTTTCCCCCTCTGCCGCTGATCCTGTCAACACTTCAAAGAGTCCTTCAGGAGGGCCACAGACTCCTTCTGGTGGCTCCCTTCTGGCTGGGGAGGGCTTGGTTCCCGCTGCTGCACAGACTCTGCTGCAGCATGCCATGGTGCCTGCCCGACAGGACCAATCTCCTATCACAGTTGGGGGGTCAGATCGGGCACCCCAACCCCAACCGCCTACGCCTGTGCGTTTGGCCTCTGCAGGGCCCGACCCACTCCTCTTAGGCTGTAGTGAATCTGTCCGGGACATGATTCTTAATTCCAGGGCGCCTTCCACTAGGGTGCAGTACGAGAACAGGTGGAAACTGTTTTCCCGTCATGGTGGTCCCAGGAATCCTCAATTGACACCGGAACTTATAGGTTCTTCCGGGTCACGTGAGGGTCACAGGTGACTTTGTTGGTATATGTACTCGACCCATGTATGCACGAGACGAAGATATTCCAGTGCTTATGCACCTGCCTCTGGCGGTCAGGAAGGATTCATAGAACCGCAGTTACATCCGTAACGCTCGATCCTCTTACTCTCTGAAAATCCACTTAGCTGGTGGATGAAGCATGAGGCAAGTTACCCCCTTTTATCTAGCCAAGCGAAGCGTTATCTTTGTGTGCCAGGAACCAGTGTCCTTTCTGAGAGGGTATTTTCAACCGCTGGAGACATCGTTACAGCAAAAACAAGCTGTCTCACGACAGAACAAGGTGATCAACTGTTGTTCTTGCAGAGATATCTTACAGTCCCCAGCAAGCGATGATTTACAGTTGCACTTAAGTTCAAAGGTGCGGTTTTTCAATTCCTTTTCATATTACACCTACATTTTGTTAAGACAATCACTGCAGTGTCTTGCTCAGAACTGAGAGACAGAGACAGAGAGAGAAGGGTAGAGAGAGGGAGAAGGAAAGAGTAAGTGGGGGTAGAGTGAGAGAGGAGAAGGAAAGAGTGTGTAGGGTAGGGAGAGAGAAGGAAAGAGTGAGCAGGGGTAGTGAGAGAGAAGGAAAGAGTAAGTAGGGGTCGGGAGAGAGGAGAAGGAAAGAGTAAGTGGGGTTAGGAAGAGAAGAGAAGGAAGTAGGAGTGTTTTTTTCATGCAGCTGAATTGTTGTCATTTAAAGAAGAGAGGTGTGAATTAAGATCACATTTTTATAATGATTAATCATGCAGCCCTGCTACAGTGTTAATTTTCAATTATGCAACAGGTTGAGGATTACTTTTACAATTAAATTTACAGCATTAGTCCTTTGAGAATCTCTTCCATTGCTAAAGCAAAATTGGTACTCTAACTAAAATATCGATATCGGATGGGGAAATCAGTGGCAATATCCAGCTCTAGTGATAATCAAATAACTTTGTCCAATTCAAGTCTCCAGATGGCTCAACTGGAAGTTAGCTGCCTTAAGTTACAGGTGCACACAAGTTCATTTTCACAGATCATAACTTCTATGTATGCTTCCTTCATCTGCATTCTGTTCATATCTGTGACATCCTGGACGAGACCCTGGACGAGTCGCCAGCTCATCACAGGGCCGCATGAAGTACAGACAACCACTCACACTCACACCTATGGGCAATTTAGAGTAGCCAATTAACCGCGGTGGGAGGAAGCCGAAGTACCCGGAGAGAACCCACGGGGAGAGCGTGCGAACTCCATATAGAAAATAATTGAACCTGCTACCTTCTTGCTATGAGGCAACAGTGCTAACCACCGCACCACCATGTCACCCTGCAATGAATTCAATTACACTGGCCAATTTGGTTAACGTGAAACTTTTGCAATCTGCCAATTATACAGATTTTGAGTTGTTGCACATATTCCATAATATGCAATATGGCGTAAATTGGTTTAAGTGCTTTAAGCTCAAAGGTCAAGTCTACTGTGACCTCTGGTAAGTCACATTCTTGCTAATGGATGAACTGATTGGAACTTGGTGGTCAGAGGTTAACGGTCACTGCAGCTTCACAAAACAATTCCAGAATTCACACCCTGCTGACAAAATATGTGATGTCATGTTATATCCAACGGATCAAATGTCAGCTTCACTGTGACATCACAATATTCTGGACATCACTTGTGTACACACATAACTGCAAGTCAGTAATTTTTACTGTGCCCCTGTGGAAGGGACATGTAACAATAATCTATTCAAAAAGTTTTAACCAGTAATCATATATTTACCTTATGTCTTGATGAATAAATAATAACATAGAAACAATGCATAATTCCCCAGACTCAGTGTAGATCAATTGGAAAAGTGACTCTTACTGTTGCTCTGAGTGCTGGAAGTGTGACTAGCTTCCAGTATTATCCACCACACAGCACTAAGTTTCAGCTTAAACAGCACAATTTGAAGAAAAACAGGGCAATAGGGGAGGATACAACATGAACATGAAGGCAAAAATTTCTGTGCACACAAGGTGGGAATTAACTTAAACAGATATACAAAATGCATCATACCAGAGGAATGCCCAGATGGATAAAAGAGGAGCAAGCAGCTTTGACTACATGGATTTTTTTTTCTGCATTCATTTATTGTTATGAGAATCGAAAAAAATAGCGGATTCCGGGCAGGACCTAGTGGGGTCGTGGGAGGGGCAAAGGGAGGGAGACACAACAAAAACAGCAATAGACAGGAGCTCATGTAGATCATCTATTCAGAGGTGTCAAACTGGTCCATGAAAGGGCCGTGTGGCTGCAGGTTTTCATTCCAACCAAGCAGGAGCAAACCTGACACAGCAAAGTAAAGACAGTTGATTGGTTGAGTGGAATCAGCAGTGTTCCTGCTCCTGCCAATCAGCTGTCTTCACTCAGCTGATTTGCTGTATCAGGTGTGCTCCTGCTTGGTTGGAATGAATACCTGCAGCCACACGGCCCTTTCATGGACCAGTTTGACACCT
>CAAKHG010037778.1:3554-31224 GCA_901007715.1 Dactylopterus volitans
TGAGCGTGCGTGTGTGTGTGTGTGTGTGTGTGTGTGTGTGTGTGTGTGTGTGTGTGTGCGTGTGCGTGTGCGTGTGCGTTTGTGTGTGCTGGGTTAGGGGTTACTGATGGTTGATCTCCACCATTAATGACTGACCCTAAATACTCTTTTGTTTTCCGTTGTTATTTTTAGAAATACACAAGTAGATGAATACCAATGAGGAGATGCTGCAATCGGTTTTTCCATAAATATGGAGCAAAGGAAACACACAAGCACTTTTTAGCCTATTTTGGCTCAACAGTGGGGCTATGCTGGCGGCCCTTTTAGCAGTGAGAGGGGTTTTATTTTAATAGTTTTATTTTAATAATCATACCAGGTAATTATCCAGTTTCAACAGACAACAAATATCAGAAAAAAAGAACCATGAATTTGAAAGTATTTGGCAAACGTGTATCACCTAACACGTCAGATATATTAATAATAACAATAGTAATAATAATAGTAGTATATTTCATTTTGGGCCAACTTTCATGACACTCAAGGCCACCTTTCATAAGAATAAAAACATTTTTTTTAAAAATGGAACAATATCTTAATAAAGATTAAAAAAAAAGAAAATTAAAAATGCAAATTTTTCTTAGACTCTTGGCTGTATATGTGGTTAAAATGTATTTACGCATTGCTGCGCCATTATTAACTAAAAGGCCCCATGACCTATATAATAAATAGATTCCTCCAACATGGTCATTTTATGTGGATTTTTTTTTAATTTAAGTTTGTTTGGCTGGTAATACTTTTACTGTATATTTTCACTCAATATGAGTTTGAATGCTGGACTTTTATCTGTGTTGACATTTTCGCCTCCCTTAAGTGAAACACCTGCATTTCGGTGCCGTTGGTGCGCGTCACGCGGTCTTTGTGAGACACTTTGGACGCCAAACAGGTCTTATGAAGACATTTGCATGACAAAATGTGGACATTTGCTTATGAAAGTCTTCAGTTGTTTTTGTATGGTGTTGTGAAAGAAAAAAAAAATTACGTTTCGGATTCAGTTTAACCGTCAACGGCGTCATCCCCATCTGTCCTTGTGTGTGTGTGTGTGTATGTGTGTGTGTGTTAGTTGTGAGCGCATTTTTTGCGTGGCCTGCAGAAGATCATGCCTATCCTCCCTTGTCTAATTTGTTTTACAGAGCACCTGGGCCTTTTGCAAGTGTCTGTTGCCGTGTTTGCGTGTGTGTTTAAATGGAACTGCTTGATAAATACAGGTGGAGTCCCTTGTCTCCTAGCAACACACAGACTGAAGAGGAGAGAGGGAGAGAGGGATAAAGGGAGAGAGAGAGAGAGACCAAGAAGAAGTTGGTGGCAGAGGATGAAAAGGTGGATGATAAATTCCAAACATATTTTCATTTCCATCCAGCATCATCACCGGCCGCCTGAATCATTAACCCCGCTAAGAAAACAAAGCGTCACTTATGCCTGAGAATAACAGTCGAGATCTCCTCTTTATCTTTGCGCCTCGGCTCATGACTTCCCTCAGCTGGAATGTCTGCCATGTGGTGGGATGACAGCTGAAGCCGTGTGTAGGCTACCGTACAAGCTGCCACAAGCAGGCAGGGGCAAGACTGGTAAGTCAGCAGCCACAAAATACCTTTGTGTGTGCGTGCGTGTGTGTGTGTATGTGTGTGTGTGGGTGTCCCTCGCTGTGAGAGGGGTGAAAGGTGTATCCTACATACCAGGAGTTTTTTCACAGGGAGAAGCAGCTTGCCTGGACTTGGCCAGGATTGGGTGTCTGCATCTGCCTGTTTGGCAGCCAAAGACCACGATGCGAGTGGAGAAACAGACGCGGCGAGGTGAGAGGGGACGTGTCGCCCGGGTGGTCAGACGGGAGGAGAACCTGCACGCCGCCCTGGAAGAGAGGAGGGAGAAATCACAAGGGGTGCCTCGGGGGGATGACGTGACAGAGGAGCCGAGTAATGGCGGACGCACAGCCACATGTGTTCACCTTTTATAGTCTAAATGGAATTAAAGGGAGGGGAAAAAGGGGACTAAAAACCCATTCTTACAAACTCCGCTCTCACCTCTCGATTTTATGATTTTTGAGGAGCTCGAGGCCCCAGAAATCCTAACATGAAACCAAATGGAGAAATTTCCGTGCGTAAATCACAGTGGTCATCAAGATATCACAAACAGACACAAGATAAATCACTCAGATCAACCGGAGATGGAAAAATACCTTTAAAGATAGGGGGAAAGGGTGCTCCGCCTTTTGTATTGATGTTATCAATAGTTTTTCAAGCAAAAATATTATCATACATTATCAATTAGTTGCTGATACATTCTGTTAATCAGCTAATTGGTCAATTGACTGTTGTTTTAAAGAGAGCTTTGGTATCTTTCAACCTGGGCCCACTTTTCCAACGGATTTTGGTTGAAATGGTTGACAGGAACAAAAATCATCTCACTCTCTTCTGTGATGAGTAAGAACATGTTTGACCAGAAATGCAACATAATCAAGTTGGGGCAATTGTCCACTTAAAAAAAAAAAAAAAAAGTACATCCTCGGAAAGAGCCGCTGGCAGGCTCAAGCTGCCGTTGTAAATGTCTGACATCACCGTGAGAACGATCCCGGCGGAGGCGGCGTCACGCCGAACTCCTGCGAGAAGCTGCCCTGCTGCCGGAAGACAACATCACGAACGTGAGTCGGAGCGGGAGCCGCAGCCGTTCGGGAGGACGCGGCGCAGATTTGCATACAAGAGAGCCTGGCCTAGAACGTAAACAGAGGTCGGCTCCTCTGCATTTCGGAATTGTGGCAACAAGACGAAGCGCCGCCCTTCACAACGCCGCCACCCCCAGAGGACGACGCGGCTGCGCTGCATCGCGCTGCACATGGATGAAAATAACCCCGCTCGCTGGCCCCCGGCACGCCATCATGCTCGCAGCGATCCTCTCGCACTGCGCGGCTGCTGTCAGTCGAGCGGGAGGACTCGTTTCTGCGGGAAAAACACTGTTGCGGGGACGCCGACGTTATGTTGCTAAGGTTATGCGTCGGCCTCCGTCAGGGGTCATGGAAGCATGGCCGGATACGCTAAGCGTTTCTGCCGTGACTGGAGATGGGTTTCTCTCCGTCTTTCGTAAACATCTGACCCCCAGAGAGCAGATGATTCAGGGAGCGGACGTGGATGTCGCGACAGACGCCAGTAAAAGGTCGAGCGAAAGCTCCGAGCCTCATCGGGATGCTTCCTCCAGTGTTCTCGGACATTTTTTGAGGACAATTCCAGCCTGTCAGTTGCCCCATGTGGTGATGTTGCAGCTGTTTGGTTGGAAAAGGCCTCAAATATAAAAGATGTAAAAATATAAACGTTTTCCTTTAACCTCTATTTTCCCTGCATGTGTTTACATAAGTCACAATTATTATTATTTGCCCTGTTTTTAAGTGCAGAATACAATGATGGATTATGTAGACGCAGCATGAAATACTGCAATTACTTCTAATACTGTATAAACTCAGCGGCCGAAGCAATTTTTAAGTGAGAGCTTTGGGCTCAGCTGAGCCCACTTTTCATTTCAGTTGTGGAATTAGTGTTTATTGTAGTACAAGAGTTGATATTATTGTTAGTGTCAGTCTTCATCCTATTTTAAGTTGCGTGTGACGCTCCCCTTGAACTCTTTCCAGACCTTTCACTTACATCCAGCACTTTTCTCTTGGGGAACGCGGCGAGCTGAGTTTAATTTGCACTTTGAAAACAATCTGCTGTCCAGACAACACAGCAGCCAAATGTTTATGTCTTAATTTCACGACACTTGTGCTAAAACTGACATTTGATCCCATGGTGACTGGTCGGTCCGAGTATCAGAGATGTTAGAAAAAGGTCGCACATTCCGGGCCTCCATGCTTGATCCACCCAGCCAATCTGTCGCGAGTGACGTACAGCCAGACAATAGCTGCATCTAGCATGCTAACGCCATCGCACATGAACGTGCACAGTGCAGCCCCGGATCACGCGTCCAGATAAGTGGCATACTTCACAATGTGGACACCCCTGGCCTCATGCACATTCATGAGCACCTTGTGAATCTCAGCCGAGCACACTCGGATCGCAGGGCGACACGTCTCAGGTTCAGTTCCTCTCGGACTCCCCCGGCGGCGGCTGCGCGTAGCCCAGCGCGGCCACTTTTTGGAGAGTTGTGTTCTTGGGTGCCTCCGACTTCACAGCAACCTCTGTGAACCCTTTCCTCTACAATCAGCCACTGTCTGCCCAGACTAACCTCTCCTTCAGCTGCCCTCTGTGTGTGTGTCTGTGTGTGTGTATGTGTGTGTGTGTGTGTGTGTGTGTTGGTAAGAAATTAACTTTTTTTTGTTCCCCCCCCTAAAGGCATGTTATACCGTCTTGATGAGGGCAAGAATGAGCGCTGAAGCAAGCGCGCGCAGAGGCGAGGCCGAGCACTTTGATCGGAAATGAAAGTTCTGCCTTCCTAACGCGCTTCACGGCAACGCGCCCCCCGGCGAGAGCGCGCCGGTCACGTGGCGCGAGGCCTCCGATGGCGGCAGTGAAAGCGAACCAGCATGGGGACGTGTTGTGACTGTGTCACGGCGTGTGCGCGCGCCGCCCGACTGGTCTGGCAACATTGTGGCGTGTCGCAGCGGCGGCGGCGGCACACTGTGGCGAAACCTGTTGGTTTAGAGGAAAAGAAAAAAAGAAAAAAAAAAAAAACGGGAAAGCATGAAGGGGGAAAGCAGGGAGAGGAAGTGATTGATGGGGAAGATGAAAGCCGACTTCCTCTTCCCTCAACAGAAACAAGGTCACGCTCACCTGCCCGGTTGGGCCGGGATGTGTCTCTCCCGCCGAAATGAATCTTCTGAAGTATTTTAACCTCTTGAAAACCAGCTGACCCTAAATAAAGTGGTCGACGGGGTGAGGAATATACACACCGGAAAGTGCCACGTGACAGCTGCGAGATAAACTTTAAGCTACGACGATCCCTCGGAAACAGCTTGGCTGAGATGAGAACCGACCTCAAAGCCCTTCTGGGGGCAGGAAAGGATGTAAAAAAAAAAAAAAAGTCTCAGGCTGTCTGCGGCCAACTCCTGCCCATTCATACACACAATAAACAGCCAGATAATATTCTCCTTTACTATTGAATGCCTGACACCTGGAAGATTTGCTTTCACACAGGCCCTAAGGCTGGACAACCCCACCCCAAACACAAGCTAGCAAGTCCATGCACAACAACCTCCAGGGTGGGGGAACTTGAGCAATGTGTGGCTTTTGTCAGAAGGACTTTTTTTTTTTTTTTACCTCCCCTCCCTCTTTTCCTTTACTTTTTTTCTTGCCCCCCTTCTGAAAGCATAATCACATCCTTTTCTCGAGAGAGATATTCCCCCCCCCCTTTCACAAAAGACTGAAAGGATTGTCTCGCTTTACTTATGATGAGAAAAAAAAAAAGAAGAAACGGCAGGAAGGTGAGCGGGGCACAAAGGCTGGCTGCGGACTTTTCTCACAATGATAAGATTTCTCTCGAGAAAAATCATGACACGTTAACCGCCGGGAAGATTTTGAAGCAGGAATGCGTGCCGGAGTGACGGAATAAAAATAGGGACACAAACACAAAGATGTCTTTATGCGCCTGAAAGGCCGACTGATATGTTGGCGTCACCGGGAGCTTGTGGGCGTGCGTTTTCAATCCCAACATAACTGGAGCCGCAAGTCATTTTCATATTAGCTGAATTTAGTCAAATGCAGAGTGGAGGTGAACGGCTCTACTGTCTCTGCCCGGGGACCAAACCGGGGTAGCAGATGGAGAAGATACCTGGGATCTACGACCCATGATGACCCACGTCACTGCGTCAGTATTTACGTTGCTCTGCTTTTCAAATAAATGTTAGCAAACAGTTAAAAAAAAAAAAAAAAAGTTGTTAGGTCATTAATTTTTTTGGAAAGTCATATTTCAGCTTGTTTTTAAAGTTTTAGTATTAATGCATGCTTGTTTTGAAAATGCATATTTTATTATTTCAACTCCTCTCTTGCTTATCTTCAGGCTCGTACTCTTGCATGGAGCACCTGTGCCGTGAGCAATCTCCCGCTGGGCATCAATAAAGTGTTCTGATTCCGACTGTTACTGGTCTAGTGGTCAAAATGGGAGGCAGCGCACACAAACACTCACAGCATCACACGCCGCACAACCCTGATGTTTGACTGACTTCACCCGCACAGCTCAACATCTGAGAGCCACAGTAGCTCTCCACTGCTGCCCCCTAGTGATACTCGAAGCAAACGGCTCCTTGGTAATCCCAGAAATATGAATGCATAAAGTCCTTTGTATGTACAAAGTGCAGTTATGCCGGAGGTTCGGAACGGATACAAAATGGGCCACAAATAAGCTCAACAAACCTGTTGAATAGCACAAATAGAGATGAAAGTATCTAACTGGGAGTTTAATTCACGTAAATCACACTGGAAAACTGCTCATACAAGTGTTTTTAATGAAAAGAAAGCTGACCGAATTACATGGAGCTTTAAATCTAGTGGACGATAAGCTGTAAAGTTAATATAGTAACAAATGAGTGTTGGTTAGGCCTGGTCATGGATATCTTAACACATATTCTAACAACTTTATGCACTTAATCTTTGATGGTAGATGCTCCTTTATGTAATGCATGATCATCATCAAGTAAGAAAGGTATAACTGTAGCGTCATTCTTAAATTACCCTTTAAGCACACGTCCCTGTCCCTGTCCTGCTGCATCATAAACATACCTAAGAAAGTCCAAAAAAAATGTTCATGTGAGAGTTTTGCAATTCATGTAAAAAAAAAAGTGTTAAAACCCAACGTATTTAAGTTATCATGCATCATTCGGCACAGGAGCATTGTGTTCATCAGTGCTGTTGAAAATAGATGGATAGTAACAAGTAACGACTAAAGTGTAACTTATGATCATCCTGTTATTTGTGCACAGTGGGGACACACTGCACGTAGTTACACGTCTGTGTATGTGCGTATGCGTGTGCGTGCGCGCACTCACCCAATTCCGCCGTTAGGGGGCGATGTTGCGAGAGCGTCGCGCGTCCGCAGCATCGTGAGGTGAAACCACAGAGTGAAACCCTGCGTGGCGGCCGAGTCCTCGCGCAGTTCGCCAACCCACAGACTCACACTCGAGAAGCAGCTGTCGCCGCTGTCGCCAAACCCAACACGTTTTAGTTCAAAGAGCCCTTATAAGAACAAAAACTGTCGTCTATCATCAAAAAAAATACAATCTGCCACATTTTAGCTACCCTCGCCGTCGCTCCACTATGACGCGGAATTGTTTGCTTTCGATGCGCACTGATGTGATTTTATTTAACTTTTTTTTTTGTTTTTTCAATTCCTCAATTGAGCTCAAGAATCAGCAGCACGTCAGACCCGCAGACCATATATGAGTATATGCGGCACAGCCTGGCCAAACCGCATCAGCGAGTCGGTACCGTTGACGCCGGTTTTTACGACAGTCATTGAACGCAGCTGTGACGTCCACTTGTCAGCGAGAACGTCGCAGCTGTCACGCTTTTGTGGGCTTCCAGTTAACTACACGTACTCCCGGTCTTTAAGAGGTAAGGGCTGTTATCTTTTTTAAAACATATAGTTATTAACTAGAACATGTGATATAGGTGTAGTTAGAGCTTAATCAGATATCCGTCCTTTGTTTCGCCGACTTGCCAATGAGATATCCCGGTTTTGAACAGGCTAACATGAAATGCTAACCCACGTTACAGCTGCTTGTCACCTGCAGTCCAGTTTTTGTGTGTATTATTTTGTTATGGAAAGCAAATTTAAGTCGCGGCGAGGACCCGAATTAGCTGGTTTGGAGGTTCGGAGCTTAAAGCCTTTTAGTTCCGACCCGTCTAACCTGGAATTTGCGGCGTTTGTCCGTCTGCAAGTGAGGAAAGAACGTTAGCACTGAGTGGAGATATGCTAATTGCTTGGACCATAACAGTGGCGGCTAAGCTAGCTTTTATGCTAATTCGCTGGTCTTTTTTTTTTTCCTATAACCGCCGTCCGAAAGTACTGAAGCGACTACCGATGCGTTGTATTTTACTTGGCTGAAGCACTCAGGAAACGATCCTTTCTAATCACGTAGCTGTCGTTGTGGTTTACATAGCACCAGTTTTACCAGAAATTCTCGAGACTATTAACACTTGTTAACGGCGGACTATTTATAGACGTTGCTGGAAAGCAAGGCCACTGTCCAAGGTCTCTCGACCACAGCAGCCCTGATAGCCCCATATTCTCTCTACTAATAAGAAGTGCTTGCCTGAGGAGGCTTCATTACTGCATGATACTGGATGTCTTTGTCGTCGTCTTTGAAGGGGGTGGGTGGGTGGGTGGGTTCATTGGGGGTTAATCCGTCAATACAAGATTTGTTTTGTTGAGCAGTTTCTTAGTACTGGTCTAAAGCTCTTCATCAAGCTCTTCAGAAGAAGATAGGGAGCCACTCATTTGCTTCAGGTGTATTGCTGCTGCAGTGCAGTGGTACGAGGGGACCACTTATGGTGCTTTTCTACTACATGGTACCAACTCTACTCTGCTTTTTCTTATTCTTTTCTTCAAGGAACAGGAACAAAGTACCTGACTCTTTTTAGCACCTGTCCAATCAGGTACTATGCGGTACTAAAAGGTGACGTGAACACACTTCAGACGAAAAGAATCATTACAGCGTCGTTGCATCATCAACGCACGGGAACACACGGAACTCTATTGTGGTGTTGCATAGTTGTTCGTGTTTGGGTGTTGTAATTGGTTAAAGCATGACAGTGTGTAATGTTGCTGGGACATTGTGTACGTGACTGTGGTATCTATTGTATGAGATCATTCAGCCACTGTACAGTGTCACTGAGATGCTGTGTCTTTGACTATGTGATATTATTGAGTCCCATGAAGATGAAGATGAAGGTGATGTCAGTGAGTGAACCAAACTGGGTATGGTAAACTTACCGCTCTGCTCATCTTGTATCAATCTGCGTGTCGTACGGAGACGGGTCCCCCAGCATGGCCAGCTGGGTATTTTCTCTGCATATGATCATAATAAATTGGCTACATCTGGGACCTGGTGTTCTGTCCAGGCACCTCTTGGAGCTGTTTCAACAAATGAACCAGAAGAGGGTCAAGGGAAAGATCCTTAAAGTAGCGGCAGCAGTTTTAATTTTTTACTTTCAAAAACGGCAAGAACGCCGGTCCATCAGCATCCTCCATCGTTTCTCTCTCCCCCTCCTTCTCTGTGCCGCTCTGTGCGTTTCTGTGTCGCACTGAAGATGACGTCACAGCAGTTTTGCAAGGCGTCCCTATGACGACCAGTTACACTCAGGCGGTACTATCTTCTAATGGAAAGTGACTGCCGGAAAAGTACCCGATACCAAAGGCGAGTAAAATGGAGTAAAGCTGGTACCATGTACTGGAAAAGCGCCATTAGAGATGTTAGAGATGCTGTTGTACTTTTAAACGTACAAAACCTTCCTCTTCATCCCGCTTAGGCTCTGTCAAGATAGGACTTTGATAAAAGCACTCTTACAACGGAGTACATGCCACAGAGAGTACTTTATCAGAGCACACAGCGCACGAATCTCTTACGTGTTTACGTGGTAACTCGCAATAGCGCGCATACGTGTAGCTCAACCGGCCAAATGTGGCTCTGCTCCCAGAAGCCGCTTTGTTATATTTCTCGATTGAAACTTGCTATTTTGATAATGTGGCAGACCTAATGTGGTTGTGGTTTTTGTACGGCGGTTTTATCCAGATAATTCAGACAATATGCATCTCTGAAAGGAGCCTCGTACAGCCAATGTACCAAGAACGTCTAATGTAATTTTCTCCTGACCTGAATGTCTTTCATGAAATTAAGGTTTTATTGGCATGCCGCGTGACTGGTTTTTTGGTACTTGGGGCAGTTCACTTGTGGTCAGGCTGGAGTTTGTCCTGTTTATTCTGCCTGACCTTGACAGAGTTTTTAGTCCTTCTGCTTTCCCTGATCAGCGTTGATGCCCTTTAAACTTTTAATGGGCTTCTGCGCTGACCATCTGGTTTGACACACCATTAGGACAGAATTGCCCATAGACAAGCATCTGAATAGTCTGTCGCTGATACTTGTATATTTAGTATGACATATCCACACCATAAATGTGTTTCTCTTAACATAAAGGTCTCTGTCCTTGTGTCTGTTTTGCTAGAATTGGCCAGCATGGCACGCGGGCATCAGAAGATTCAGTCTCAGCAGAAGAACGCCAAGAAACAGGCCGAGATGAAGAAGGCAAAGGGCCACGATCAAAAGACGGCAGCCAAGGCAGCTCTAGTGTTCACCTGCTCTGTGTGCAGGGTGCGTATTAACCTTTTAAAATCTGTTTCCCCTTGGTTTATAGTCTCCTGAGAGATCACACACTCATTCAAAAAAAAAAAAAAAAATGCTTGTGCCAGTTCACTCGGTTGTAACATTTGTTGGCTGTATTGTGTCTCCCTGCAGTCCCAGATGCCCGACCCAAAAACCTTCAAGCAGCACTTTGAGAGCAAGCACCCCAAATCCCCTCTGCCCCCCGAGCTGGAAGGCGTGGAGGCATAAAAAGGCCCCACTGGACACCAAACCGACTTCCTCACGGCCCACCACCGACTCTGCACTTGTCTCAGCTCCGACAGCCTTGGATTGACATAACCAACGTGAAGCAAGTTTTCCTCATTTAGGCTTTTAACACGCCCCGTTGGCTCCGACACAGTCCTCCAGTCCAGTCCTCGCACATGAGTGTGTAAATAAACCCCGAGGCCAGTTTTTGATTTCAAGGCCACTAAAGATCTGTATGATAAGAACAATCCATGTGACGAATGGCGATTCCGCTCTTCATTTTACACTGTTTCTCAATGCAGACTCCTCACCGCCCTGATGTCCTGTGCACATAGGAATAACTCTGTAATTCTTTGCCTCTATCGCGTATGCATCTGAAGCTCTGATCGGTTGATTGTTCGATTAAAACCTCTGTTACACAACAATGTGTCCGTACGTAGCAGGGATTTTGTTTTGGGTGGGAGACAATACATGTTTTTATTAAAATTTAAGTTTGTTTTAATCAGGGCAATGACAAATGTGATCATTTTATCATTAATTGGATTTCATTTAGCTTTGAATGCTGGGAATTTAATGAAATGGAGACAGTGGCGTGTTTCTTTGTTTCTTTTTTTGGGGGGGGGGGTCATCAGGTCAGCGATGACCATCTGTCTAATTACAATTTCATGTTGGGTCATCAAATGTGAAATTTCGCCAGTCGTTTCCAAGCTGCTACATAAAATGCAAGTTTTACGGGAGCTTGTTAGAAACTGAATGTATGCTCCTTTGATGTATTATAGCATTTTATTAAATTTTACTTTGTGGTACATCTGCTTTTTTTTTATTGGGACAAAGAGCTTCTATTCATACACAAGTATCCTCAAGAATGTTTTGCAGGATTAAACAAAAAAATTAATTCATAGTGTATCTTTGAGTAGACGGATTTATTCAAAAAAATACTCCCCATCACTTCTCTGCTGGTCTGCTCATGTACTGTAAATGAAAATCCACTCATGTATAAATCCTTCATCGGACGTCAGCTGTCACCTTGCTTGGTAATGTGCGCGCTGAATAGATGCGTTGACGTCTGGCTTCGAGTTCACAGAAGCAGGCCGTGTTCATCTGTCATTTTCATCATATTCTCCACATAATGCACAGTTTGTGTTAGATTGTCAATTTGCCGCACTTGGGGGTTTTAAACACTTCCTGTCAGCTGATGTCGGAAGAATAAATCGCAGTGCACAATGTTGACAGGGGAAAAGACAAGATGCTTGGAACCGCCGCAAAGTCATCACAGCAAACTTCTTCCAGCCGTGTGATGCTGCTTTACATATCTCGCCTACATATACTTATTAAGAAGTGAATGTCAAAATGACTCATACATAGTGGGTTGCTCTTTAGAGCACATAACCTCCGCTAAGGTCCAATTTAAAAAAAAAAAAAAAGGTGTTTTTTGCCGTGTTAAATGGGTTTACAGCCATATTGAATGTGATCCTCCTTGGCCTGTTGGTTTGACAGAATCTCGCAAAAAGACAAGACAAACCAATAGAAGTGAGTGAAAATGTCTATTTTGGCAGATGAAGCCGGTGACAAAAAAAATACCAGTCCCAAGTATGACGTAGGTCATTTGAATTTAAACTGCATCAGGAGCGCGAAGCCATATCTGCACAGTCATGAAAAATCCTTGTATCGGTGTCACTGTTTGCAGCGGGACACGACACTTGTGTTTCTCTTGGAACGCAAAGATTCCGGTCTGAGACTATTTTCTAACCCCCCTCTGGCCACAGCAGATGAATCAGTTCAAGTTCAGCAAATGAGAAGCCGCGCTCGCGCCGCCATGACGACCGCTCCGCAATTACTGGCATAACAGGCCCGCCTCGGCTTGGTCTGAGTCTTCAAAGGTCACAAAGCGTTTCTTCCCTGTCTAAATTGCGCGCTGTGGCGGTAAATGTGCAAAGAGTTCCTTCATTCTGAATATCCAAAGGGGAGCAGAAATAGCAGGCGCCGCCGCGCTGCCTTGTGTTTTAATGGTTTAAGCAGCTCAGCTATGAATGAGTCATAGCCCGCGTTGTTCCTCTGTGACCTCACCCCCTTCCTTCCTGTGTGTGCGAGCTTGTGAATGAGAAGCGCAGCTCTCCCCGTTCATTCACAACACGCCGCCAGGCCGTTCCGTTTGAATCCAAGCCGCGGAAAGCAGGAAAAAACAGGGGGGGGGGGCATTCACACAAAAAGAAAAGAAAAAAAAAGAAGAAGCAGATCTGCTGTCTTAATTGGGTGAAGGAATTAATTAACCCCCCGCCAGCTGCGCATTTCCAGTTAGACATAATCAACTGTGATGATTCACCAATGAGCGCTGTAGCAGGGGGACTGCGTTCTGCCTTGGATGACTTGTTTATCCGCAGTGATTCATTAACTTAACAAGGGGGAATGCTTGATGAAGTATTTGCGAGTAACATGTTTTGTTAATTAAGCTGTGACACAATTACTTAACTCCTTAACGATTAGTGTGCTTAAAACATTCTTTTTTTATATCCTGACATGGGGTTAAAGCGTGATTAAGACTGCAGGAACTTTGCAATGATCCTAAAATTGCTTCCGCTTTGATGAGACGAGGGTCTAATGAGAGAGGATGTCGCTCACTGCACAGTTTGTGAGGTGAAGGTGAATTGAAGGTCGTCAATGTGAGTTGCCGTCATGTTTAAGACTAACGAGATTTCCCGAAAACCCGAGAGAGAAATTAATAATAGTAATGTTCCATGAGAGACTTTTAAGTTGTGGGTATGTTTCTCCTGGTACGTTCTGGAGCTTTGCTTGTGGAGAACGAGTGGAGAACATCTTGGGAGTCGGGCCATGAGGTCCTCGCTCGTCCAGTGCTTGGCTTACAGTTGCCATAGTACCGCTTGTCCCAGCCTTCGTCTGGTCATCCTGTTGTGGGTGTTCTGACAGTAACACAGAGGGTTTTTCTTTGTTAACTAACCCGCTCAAGGCTCTTGATGAAACGTCTGGCTTCCTTCCACTTTGAGACCGGTTTGCAGCCGCGCCATGAATTTTTAACTTGATTCTTCTGCTACCAGTGGTGTCACACGTAATGCTACATTTCTGGGGAAACCTCCGTCACCACATGTCCTTCAGGTGCCATGAAATAATTTTACTCTCTCAGCTTTTGCGAAAGCTCCTTAGTCTGACTGCAGCGTACCTCCATGAGTGGGGCTTATATAAAGCTGAAGACAACTGAGGTTCATTAGTGAGTTTAAATAATGTTTTAAGTCCATTTTAAGCCATAAATAACTGCAGTAGCTCATAGGTGTTGAATAATTGTGGCATGGGTAAATCAACGAAATATTCTGTCTCCCACAAATGCGTCATCAAATATTTTCTTTGCTGATTTATCACTAGACTGATAAATCTAAATCTAGGGGTGGCGGGGCGGGCGGGCGGGGGGGTGAATATTTCTGACGGCAACTACAGATGATTTATTTCTTGGCACATCTTTAAAT
This sequence comes from Dactylopterus volitans, assembly GCA_901007715.1. NCBI lineage: Eukaryota > Metazoa > Chordata > Actinopteri > Syngnathiformes > Dactylopteridae > Dactylopterus > Dactylopterus volitans. Next base: position 17,589 of record CAAKHG010037778.1, read on the forward strand.
GTGAAAGGACAAAAGCACTGCTCTCGCTCAAAAACACCTGAGGTTAATTCAGGACAAAAGCAAGGTATGACCTTTTTTTTTTTAAGGTCATATTGACTTGTTTGAAATGATTCTTAGGGTTATGTGCCATCTTGACGGCCACCGTAACAGCTATTTGGTATTTTTTCTATCTACAAAACTGGATATTTTTAAGTCAGTACAGACGTCCATTGCCCTCCACTGGCTGACTTCAGAACAGCTTTTATCCCCACCCATTTTTTTTTTTTTAACACACATTACATTCCCTCGTAATGTGCTTTTACTGGTGCTGGTTCCGATTTGGTTTTCAAGTAGGACTTGGTTGGAATAAACCAATGAATTACAAATATGTCTTTGTTTAAATTTATTAGAGAACTGTTTTGGTTTGGGGTTTTTTTTTTTCTTTTATGAAAAAGTGCATCTTCACATGTGTGAAGGTTTAAATCCACGACCAGGAACCGGCCAGCGTCTCTCTGTGAGGCAGCTCAGCGGGCCACCGGTGCCGTCCCGATGAAACTGCCTGGCAAGCCCAGAGGCACCAGCCAAAGTGATCCTGCTTAAGCAATCAGCAATAAGGAGTTGAGGGTGAGGTAGGATTCAAAGGTATGTTAGATGAGATAATAGTTTGGGAAGGTGTCTGATACCACAGGGGCTTTTGTCGAATCGCTGGTATTTGTAAGACTGGTGGAACTTGATAAACAGGGGTGACGACTGCTCGGCTGAGGATCCCATCGAGCCGGTGGGCCAGATGAGTCAGTGCTCCCTCAGCAGAGACAGTGTGGACGCGAAGGCCTGAGGAGGCCAAGCGGAGACGGTTCATAAGACACCTCATCCAGGGGACCTGAGTCTGAACATGATTGCATATTAATTGGGTGTGATCTGCATGCTCATCCCAGAGGTGACACGCTTCGCCGCATGCATGCTTATGTTGTCATGAGTGCACTTTTACTGCGTGCTGCTTCGTGTGAGCAAAGACTTGGGTATTAATGAATTGACATGACTGTATTTCCATGATAAAGCGTGATTTTAAAAAGAAAAAAACAAACAATCTGCGTTACAGTGTTAACGGGTGACCGAGGGGCGCGTCAACGCGACCGTTTGTCAGGCAGCTCCGAACATGTTTGACATTTAATTGACATTTACGGTTGTAGAGAACGATGGCTATTTTCTTCTTCTTCTTCAAAAAAAAATTCCCACGTATGATAAACTGAATTGAAAATAATTAGACTCTCGGCCTTGTCCACCACCCACCCCTTTCAGAAACAGTTTCCATAGCAACTGCCAGCTACTAACCCATTTGAGATTCCTCTATAGCATGTAAACCGAAAAGGGGAGAAAACAATCGCCTTATGGAATAAAGGGCCCGCAGACGCAGCACTTCCGGGTTAGTTGTCCCTTCATGCCTGCGAAAAGCTAAGACATGTCGTGCGGCGTGTGCCCACGCTTTGAAGACACATTTATGGGCTTATCTATATGTATCGAATGTGGATTCTTACTCACAGCAAAGATGGAACGACAGAACCTGCCACGCTCTTTAGAAACCAAAAAAAATAAATTAAAAAAAACTTTGTAGATTTGGCAGGAAGAGGAGTTCGAGGGCAGAGAATGGGAACGGGCATCACAGTGAACTGTCGTATTGTCTGCTTGTTTTTGTTTTTGTTTTGTTTGTTTTTCAAATAACGCGCTAAATATTCAATTGCGGCAGGAGGTTTGGTCTTTAAAATGCTCCTCAGGCCGCTTTAGAGCAGGCTTTAAAAGAATTTCGCCCGTAAACGTAGTCGCCCTAGCAACCCGACCGTGACGTCACCAGTCCCAGCGCGACCCTGCTGCTGTGTCTTTGATTGGAGGGAAACCCCGTGGATGAGCGGGAGAGATCATCAGCTGTGCGGCCGGGAATCAGGAACGACGTCGTCTTACGCCACGCTCAGGTTAGTCCTCGCTAATATGCCGCCGATTGATTGCGATTTTTTTTGGTTTGTTTTGTTTTTGGACGCGTCGGGGTGCTCCGTGTGCCACGAAAACCCGCTTCGAAATGTGGCACCAGTCGCGGCCACGGCGGCGTCGGCGGCGGCGGCGAGTGGAGACCAGTGATGCACCGCTGTTCAGTCATTGTTCGGCGCTCGCTGGCGGAGAGGGGCGACCGCTCTTTATAGCGTTTCCGCGGCCGTTTCTTTCAGCCGCTGCTCGGTGGAGAGCCCCCATTTACGGCCGCGGGTGTCTTGTAAATTGGCGCAACCGAAAAAAAAATAAAATTGAACGTTTTATCTCGCTGAACCAAAAGCGCCTCTCTGTTTTCCGGGAAGCGAAAAGGGCGTTCACTTAGGACCGAAGTAAGCTAGGCTCCTTTCATTCCAGCTTAACCGAGTCGGTGTCAGTGTCGCTGGGCTCCCGTTTAACCCTCTTTGGCGCTATTAAGCCGTTTAGAACAGCAAACACCGAAGCATTCGAGCCTAATCTTCTGTTAAGGCTTTATTTTGTGTGTGTGTGGGGTTTGGGTCGTACACGCTACGAGCTCGGCGGGCAGGTGTGTGTGTGTGTGTGTGTGTGTGTGTGTGTGCGCGCGCGCGCGTGTGTGTGTGAGACGTGAAACTGGGTGGCCGACATTCCTCAGAAGGGCGCAGGTGTCTGCTTGTTGGCAAATCTGACTCACTGCTAGATTTCTCAAATGCTGGTGCCTTAGGTTTGCAGTTGCATTTGTCCAGGTCATCTGGTAAGCCATGATCTACAGAAAGAGAGAGTGTGTGTGTGTGTGTGTGTGTGTGTGTGTGTGTGTGTTATCCGGGGGTTGAAGGCAAGGGCATGTAAATTGGTGTTGAATTGGTGGCAGCAGGGGTCTGATCAGTGTCAATATTGGTGCTAATTTTACCGTTACTGGAGTGTATATATTTTTTCATCGCCTATATTTTAGTTACAGCTGCCATCTAACGTCATCTTATCTCGTACTCGTCATTACTGCAATAAGGAAGTGTTTGTTTTTTAATCAGCGATGTCGGGCTATCACCAGTAGATCAGCAGAAGTCTGAGCGGTAGCTGAATTGATCGATCCTTCGTCAATTTTCAAGCAAAATGCTGCACAATTATTTGCTCAAAAATGGCGAAATCCTTTCTGTGTACCTTGAATATATATATATAAATATTTTTAGACTTGATTTGAAGATGTCACCATGGACTGCAGGGAAATAATGCGATGGACAATTTTTCTGATTTATTCATTGATTTATCTATTTTTGTTTTAGTTGAAATGACAAGTGATCTGCATATTCATCTCAAATAATGATTTACATTTGTTGTGCAATCAGTTGAATGCATTGAATCAGTCAGATTATTTGGGGAATGAGTCAAATCATTTAATGGATGAAACGAATGCATGATAGGCTGAAGAGTCGGTAATTAAATCAATCATTAATAGTGCTGCGATTCAACAATGAGGCTTCTGCTTGTGAGAACCACTGGGTTATTTGTAAATTTTGACACTCTATTTGCATTTTACAACCGTCTGTTTTTCTAATGTCTGGGATTAAGTCATCAGAATGAATCAAGTTCATGCCAAAGTTCAGGTGAGCCAGATTGGTTGAAATCCAGCAGCACCTTACATAACAAGAAAGGTGTGACACACCTAAGAGAGACTTGAGCAGTGAAATTTTCCCAAGCTTTTTAAGCGACTGAAATACTACTGGAATCATTGCGGAAAATAATGAAATTGAACGTTGTTGTTGTTTTTAAATTGAGCTCATAGACGTTTTGCCCGTCATGTTACTCAGGCTTGGTCAAAATGTCATCTCATGTACCCCCGGTGGGCTGATGGCTATTTTTAATTGTCATCAAATGGTTTCAGTGTATAAGGGCATGTACTTTTGCTATCTACGCTAGAGTTCAGGTCATGGAGGAAGGAAAATGAGGCATGCATTGTTCTCTGACGATCATATCCCTCACACATCATGTTGCTCCTTTTTTGTGTGTGCTCCTGCCTTCCTAACTCTTTCTACGTCCTCCTCCTAATCTGCCCCGTTTGTTTTATCCTCCCTGACCCTCTCTCCTCTGTCTTCCCTTCTGCAGCCCACACAGGAGCCATGACATCCAAGGAAGATCAGGTACAGAAAGCCAAACTGGCTGAACAGGCTGAACGCTATGATGACATGGCCGCAGCCATGAAGGCGGTTACGGAGGATTCCTCCGAGCTCACCAACGAAGAGCGTAACCTGCTCTCTGTTGCCTACAAAAATGTGGTGGGAGCTAGGAGGTCCTCCTGGAGGGTGGTTTCCAGCCTGGAGCAAAAGTCTGAAGAAAGCGAGAAGCCACAGGCCAAGGAGTACAGAGAGAAGATAGAGAAGGAGCTGAACGATATCTGCAAGGAAGTACTGGTAAGGAGCAGACAGTAAACTAGAAAATGCAAAAACTACAGAAAACGCATCTGAATGCTGAGAGTTGAATGAAATTGTTGAAGTAATGTTGAAAATTGCTAAATGAATGCTAAAACATGTCCTTGCAGAGCTGTCAACCCAAATATGCCATTATGATGTTATGGCAAAAGAAAATGTGGCGGGGGAAAGCGTAAGTCTAAAAAGTAGAAACTTTCCAAGCGTCCTGAAGAAGCCAAGCCGTTTGATATTTGATTGGTTTCTATAGCTTAAGGTATGCAGATGTAATTGGCGGGCAAATTTGAGGGCATGAATAACAATAAGCAGAGAAAATGCTTGAATTGAAACAGATGGACGAAGGAACAAAGAGGTACAGCAATATAGGGGGACGAATCAGATGTTGCAGAGGATGTAGCAGTTTCTTGGTTAGAACTGGAAGCCTCAGAACTGAAATATCTGGCGAAAGGAGGGACAGAGGTTGAGAAGCTGGAATTAAAAAGAAATTCTCTCCTCACTTATTGCAATGTCCAGTGTGTGCAAGTGGCAGTCCACACTGAAAACGAAATAGTCACTGTGGGAATCAAGAAGTCGCTTCAGTTTGAAACCACTCTGGATGCCCCCCCGCCCGATGCTATGTGGCACAGAAGAAAAATACAGTCACCACTGCGGCACCATGTGTTCAGTCTTCGGCTGCCGTCCTTCTGACCTGCCAGATGTTGATGTATAAAAAGAGCTGGATGTGCTGCAGCCACTCAGCATCGCTGGCTATTTTCCCCACTGGCAAACATGAGTGCTGTGACAACAAGGGAGCCAAAAAAAATTAAAAAAAAGTTTAATCTTCGGAGGTTTTGCCTTGTAAAGCCATTCAGAACCTGTAAGAGCCGCACGATGTGATATGCGCGCGCCAATGTAAAGTCTTTAGGATGTGCAGGCCTCAACGGCCAATGAGAGAAGCAACAATGCACATGTGTAATTGGGCCAAGCAATGAGGTATTAAAAAAATGATGCAACTTGTGTGCTATGTAAGCTGCTGTCATTTTTATCCCTCTACACTGTAGCAGGAGGTGTTAACATTTTGGAATCTCAAGAATGTCTGTTTGGAATTTCTTTAAATTTGGCAAAACTACAATTACTGCCTCATGAGTGAATCACCCCCAGGAAGCAGTCGCGTTGGCAGGTACAATCATGCCTTTCCATAATACATGTCATGAAGACTTTAGGTGAATTTTATCACATCTAATATGAGCGGAAGCGTGTCGTCACTTCATTTCATCCTATAAGACATTTGTCTGAAATGTTGTCATGACCAGTGTATGACTCATGCTCAGATACATGCAATTCCTTGACCTGTGACCCCTGACCACCAAAATTATCTAATTGTTTCATCCTGAAGCCCAAGTTGTGCAAAACTGTGGTGATGAACTGGATACAGGTCACGGTGAGGTTGACTTTTGACCCATCTATCTTGTCACTTCAGAACTATTTGTGAATATTTGTCATAATTGGCAGATTTCGAGAGTAATAGAAACTCTATAATTTCGTTGTATGTCTCGTACAATGACAAAGTCTAAAGTTTCATATGCATACATGTTTGTTAGGTTAAAGTAACCTTGATCAGCAGTCACAAAATCTAATCACTTCATCCTTGAACCTGAATTGACATTTGTGCCAAAAGGGAATAAATACCCTCCAGGCATTCCGTAAATATTCACAAGAATGGGATAAATATCAGAAAATAATTGTGTAGAATTTTGTAATCAGCATTTTAAATTGAGACTTATGTTCAGAAACATGTTTCTTGACATCCTTTGGCCTTGACCTTCTTACCACAAAAATCTAATCAGAATCTAAAATCGAATATGTGCATGTGCAAACAGATGCAGGACTTTCTTTTCTTCTTCTTCTTTTTTTTTTTTTTTTAAACATCTTTGTGTCTCGTGTCCTTCGCAGTTGGGTCTATTGCAACATGCCCGTCTGATGGAAAGAAGTGGGGGTTGTCAGGGCGGCCACGGCTGTGGAGATGTTACCGCCATGCGCTAGAGAATGGGGCGTGCATGCTTTGGCCCTGCTTCAGAAATAACAGCACTTGTGGCGACATCCAGCCAAACCTTGCGGCGGCGAATTGCTTTCGCACCATAATTTTTTTTAGAGCGCCGATTGCATGTATGGCACACCGCGTTTATGGTGAACACAGTCATGATACACAAAGAATACGGGAACCTGCAAAATAAATTAACATCCACAAGACCCATCGTGATTGAAAGCAAGTGGGTTTTCCAAATGCACTGATTGGTTTGTTCAGTACTATTTTGCATGAGGGCCACAGGGATTCACATAAGCTGTCTCACTCAGATTCTCTCACCAAAGGACATTAAAGTTATGTATTTGGCGAGAATTCCCTTTAAAAAAAACCCCTCATAAACGAAAGTTATTACATTTAAGTAAAATGTGATCGTGTAACAATATGGCAACGCAGCTGAATTCCGGGGGTGGGGGGAAAGAGCTGAGAACTCAGTCTAAATAGTCCAGATGTCAGTATTTATATGTTTTCTCCTTTTTCCAAAATTACCCATGAGACATTTATAATTTAAGATAGAGATAGACGGTCGTCTGCTCATCACTGCATAATTGTACCAGCGGCTCCTCTGTATGTGATTGGCTGAGGTGCTGCTGAAATGGCACCGTCCTTGCAATCGTCTCAGCACTAACGATGCAGTACAGCAGTGAAAGGATTCCAGTGGAGCGATCCATCTCTGTGACAGGTGATCAAGTGATGGGCTGTAAAATGGTGAATATCCATGAATAATAGATTATTCAAAATGAATAACCTTTGCTCTCATGATGCAGCAACAAAAACAGGAAATGTACATTTCCATCTGCAGTCACGTAATGCTACCATGCATCTGAAGAAGAAAAAAAAAGTAAAAACCATAAAGTCAAGCAAGTTTGTGAACTTGTAAACAAGCACAGGAGAGAAACCAGACTTCAAACCACAGAGATTCACTTCCAGTTTGCGAATCTACGCAGAGTTGAGCACAGACTTTAAAATGCTTTTTCTCTTGTCTCTTCCAACATTGCGTTGCTTGCAACACACGCTTGTCTAAGGGGGTTTGTCATGGGTTGTCCAGGATCTGTTAGATGTCATAGTGGGATGGGCGTTCTTTGGCTCTGCTCCAGAGATGGTCCATCTCGGATGGGGCAGGGTGATTAAAATGGTCTTGGATAGCAAATTGGTGCGGCGTTCCTCAGTCCTGCGCAGCCAAAAGTTCCCATGTAAAACTAGTGCTGCAGGCAAGGATGCACTGATGGGGGCCACGCAACCAGGTCTGAAAGGTGGTGACAGACTTCCTGTCAGACTTCCTGACACTGTAAATAATATAGAATGATCAGCTTCATAGTTCTAAAAAAGTTCAAAGTGGGGCAAATGTTGGTATTTGAACGTGATATTATGGATTTGGTAGTCTGATCCACCCATTCTATACTGGGTTAACCATCGGTCATCAGTGTCATCAGTGTCATCATGAATTCAATCTTTCTTTAAGTCACAAAATGCTGTCAACAGTTTCAGGCTTCGGTCTCCAGATCTAAACAATTTGAATATTAGTAATTAAAATGTTAAACTGTTTTTCACCTAAATGGTCCCCTCCATAAGCTCTAAAGCTTGACATTTCCCTGCATATTACTGCGCACATGTGGTCTGAATGTTTTTAGGCCTCTGGCCCTTCTGGGGCAGACAGGCATAGCGACTTGTCAGTAGGGGGCGCTTTGCAACTGCACAAAAAATCTGCACAAACGCGGAAAGAATGTTTTGTATGCTCTGTGCGTGCCTCACCTCCTCCCCCACAACTCCATCCTAGGGTCGAGACTTAATAAAACACTAGGCTCAAACATACAGTGTCACCTGCCTCGTAGTCAATTTATTGTGGTGTTTAGAAGATCCATTAAACTCAAAACACATACATAAATTCTTGCTGGTCTGCATCCAGTGATTTCACGTACACACAAAATCTCCATGTAGTCCATACGTTTTTGTCCTCATGCGGGGACTACTACTTTGGACACATGGCTGTCTGCTGTTTACCGTGTTGCGTAATCCCACGCACAGTTTCAACTTAAGTACTGTCCACTGTCACTTGCAGCAACTGCTCGATGACCACCTGATTGTCGGAGCCACACTAGCTGACAGCAAAGTGTTCTACCTGAAGATGAAGGGGGATTACTACCGCTACTTGGCTGAGGTCGCCACTGGAGAGGACAAGGATGGTAAGTAAAACGCATCCCTGGTTTCCTGTGACAGCTGTGAGGTTTTTGTTTTTTTGGTCATCACACACAAGTGGCCTCTGTCCATCACATATAGTCACTTGAGCAAATCAGAATAAGGAATATTGTACCAAGAGCTAATAGACAGGATGCAGGACACTTAAAACACACGTAAATGATGCCTCTCAGAATGCTTGCTGAAGTGTGATATTGCTCATTTGTTTGTATGTCAGTTGTCCATGACACAAATGTTGGGCAGAGAGCTGACAGGGTTCCCATGCGTCCTGGAAAACCTGGAAAAAAAAGTAAAATGTCCTGGAAAAGCTTGAGTTGTCCTGGAAAATTATTTCTCCTCCCTCTGCTTCTCTCTACTTTGTCAGTAAACGCAAACATTTTGCGCATATGTCTGTTTTCAGCTGTCTTTAATGGGCCAGATTGAGCCTTAGCGCTTCTCTGCTTCTAGCCGGCACGGCGCCCCACGTGATGCTACCAACCAATCAAATTGCATGTTCCCTTAGAATAGTCCTGCTTCCCAGTGATTTCATATGACTTTGCTGCTAGATTTAACGACTTTTCAGAGACAAGTGAGGACTTATTTTCTCCAAACTAGTGACTTTCAGTGCAAGAGTGTTGCTTAATTGCTGGAAATCGAGTGTGTTGTTTTTCTCCCTCTGTCTGCTCTGTTGAATGACAAACAGAGGAGCAGGGAGGTATAATATTTTGGAGAGAAAGTAAGAGAAAAGGGAAAGCTGAGAATTGCCCAAACCAATATTTTAACCTCAGTTGGTTATGTAACACACTAATCTGGGTGTGATTGTGGTATTCTATGATAAATTTGTCATAATTTCAAAGAATGTAAGGGATTTTTTCATAGATATGTTATAGCCATAGACTGCTGATCTTTTAAATCAGACCTCTCGGGGCAGCAGAGGAATAAACATAGAGCAGTTTGGGTAAATGTCAAAATATAAGGTACAATTGTAGAAAAACACTTCTGCAAAGCATGTGGGGGGGAGTATATTTGTGTATGTTGTGTTAACTTGACTCGTACTGTAGCAGCTGGAAAAGTCCTGGAAAATGATTCCAAGAAAAGAGTGGGAACCCTGGCTGAATGTGTGCTGATTATCGGTGTTTGGGTTGAGCTGAAATGAAATGAAAACCTTTTTTAGACATGCTATTTACTTAGGTAGGGTTTTTTGTTAGGCTCAGTGATTTTGGTAAAATACAATGTTCAAAACCCACAATTGGTCGATATACAATACTGTAAATGCTAGGAAACCCGAGTCTTGGGTACATAAGTGTCCATGGACCACTGGTTCTTACGGTGTAAGGATCACTGAGTCTTAACTGCCTTTGGTTTGAGCAGATAATCACTATTGGATGGTTTGCAAAGGCACTCATGATGCATTGTTTTGCCACTGAGGCCGTCTGAGGGGCGTGTGATATCGCGAGTCCCTGTGAAGAGCTGACATCAGTGCATACAATCGATAATTAATTTGCTTGCTAGCAGGAACGTGGTTTATTGGTGTCTTCAGGAGTTAGCTTCCCATTCACTTTACTCCAAAATATTGTGGTCACATGCCTGCTTGTTTTGATTTATTCACTTAGAAGAATGTTGTGTCTGTGCCAGTCCCAGGTTATGGGGAAAGTATTTTACATGGGACTGTTGTAGCAACTACATGCAACACGCGAAGAGCTTCATCTCTCTCCTCCTGACAGATAACGGCTATTTGACTTTATCTCTCATGGAAAGTGATATGTCATCGGTGTGCGTTGTCAGGTCCAGTCAAACCCCCTTTAACACCCAGTTTATGTTTTTCCTGTCTATCCTGTTTCATTGGCAAATGTGTCAAAACATGGAAGTTTGATGCATATGAAATGCTGCTTGAGCTGGACTTTTTAAATGCTCTTTTGGTTAAGGTGTCATTTGCGGTCAGAATACTGACACCATCACAGTTCTTGACCCACAACTGTCAGACTAGATGCAGTCGAGTCCTGCTTCTGGGTTGTCATGACAACATGAGCAGCACCTGGGTGTTGGCTGCTACTGGTTGTTTGGAGGCAGTTGATTTCTGTGAATGTGGCAGCCCAAGCGGCCTCGGCGCCTTTCAGCTGCACACTGCAGTAAAGGGAGCAATGACTTTATTTCCATGGAAAATCCATAATTGTTCCCTTCTGGTGGTTTGTCACATTTACTCGACCAGTTTGTCATTCATAGTTCCACAGTCTGGCCGTTGTTTTTTGTTAATGGTAAACACAAGAGTACTTGATCAAAAAGCTAAAATAATTATTTGCTTATATTTCAGCACCAGATTTCTGTGGTATTGAAGTTAATTTGACATTTTAAAGAAGTCCTGCCAAGCCTAAAATAAGTCTTTGTGCACAACTGGGTTGGACTAAATAATTCTCAAGAGTTTGGATATTGTTGATCGTTCAACCAGAAGCAATCTTATTTATCTGTTGTTGCAACATCAGTATGTGTGAACATGGCAGCAAGGATGATGTAATTGTAGTTCTGGCCATAAGGCAGTTAAAGCAACGTGGGGGGGGGGGAAACTCAAGAAACAATATGTTGTACATTTGAAATATTTACTTCTGCTTGGTCTGTCTCTTTTATAGCCATCATCAAGAGCTCACAAGATGCCTACCAGGCAGCCTTGGAAATCAGCTGTGCTGAAATGGAGCCTACTCATCCCATCCGCTTAGGCCTCGCTCTTAACTTCTCTGTCTTCTACTACGAGATTGTCAACTCGCCTGATAAGGCCTGCCATCTAGCCAAGACGGTAAGAGCCACCTTCTTGTGGGGGGTTTTCTGATTCTACCTCTCATGTACTTTGCTGTTTTTTTTGTTTTAGTTTGGCCTTGAAATAAATAATAGTTCTCAAGCTGGTGAAACCTACGGTTATGGTTGACTTTGTTGCAGCAGTTTGATGAAGTAATTTGTTTGAGACTGGAGATGTTCATTCTGTTATGACCCTTCCAGCTCACAAATATATCCACTTTTAACTTTAATGCTATTGGGTGCTGCTTTATCCTTATCGTACTTATTTGTCAAAGTCCATGTCATGTTGGTGATTTTGAAAATCATTTTTGGAGACCTGCTCACTGATATAATTGTTTTTTGTTTTTGTTTTTTTAACTAATGTGTTTCTGTCTGTCTCAGGCCTTTGATGAAGCCATTTCTAAGCTGGACTCCCTCGGCAGCGACTCTTACAAAGACAGCACCTTGATCATGCAGCTGCTCCGCGACAATCTGACTGTGAGTGTCTCGTCTTGATGCTGCACATCGTGCGCGTGTGACTCTTTGCTGTGACTAATTTCTGGGTTATTCAGATTCATATTACCTGTTTTACCCTTTAATTTTAAACATCCCTTTCGGACTTGCACCCCAGTTGTAAAGCATGTCCGACTAGTGTCTGAGTATGCACCCAAGAGACTTTTATCTGCAAGCCACATCAGCAGTCTTGCAAAGTTGACATTTTAGTGCTGGTTGATATTTTTTGCGGCGCAGTGCTGGGTACGTGCAGAGAAGGTAACAGCGCATCTTAGCTGGCACATTATGAGCACTGCCGTGAAGTTATCACTAAATTACCTGTCTGATTTTAAGAAGGTCACCTAAACATACCATGAAAGTGTGATTGAGCCAGTCCAGTTGACAAAAAGCCCTCACTCGAGACTATTCAACTGATTTAGCAGATTTGGCTTTACAGAAAAGTAGTGTCGAAATGAACGTCGCAGGCGCCACTCATGCACGCATACCGTACATACTCAGACATTTTTACTTGTCATAGTCGGGCGAGCGCCGGTGTTACCAAAAAAAGTTAACAGTGGCTTTCTTCAGTTCAAGTGTCCCAGTAACAGTCTATCAGCCCCGAAAGAGAAGCAGCTGAATGGAGTTTAGCCGTCACTACTTGCACCTTAGTTTTCCCCCACTGAGACAATTCAAAATATCCACCGTGACAAAGGCTAATGCAACTTGTCCAGAGAGGCTTCCTTAGAAAATGTTTCTGTTAAGTAAGGAAATCCTTGGGAGAGCAGCGTTGCGTTGCCCCCCAATGCCGAGCGAGAGCTGAAATATTAAACGTGTAAAGATTTTGTTTCCCACATTCCTCTGAGCTCGCACTAATGCCAGCGTCCTGCGCTTCGTTGCAGCTGTGGATGTCAGAACCCCAGGGCGAGGGCGAGGGCGAAGGAGAGGAGACGGAGCAGACGGCCGACAAGAACTGAACTTTAGAAAAAGAAGAAAGAAAGAAAAACAAAAAAAACCAACACACATTTTTTACCTCTCACCAGCCTAAGTTGTGTGTGTGGTTGTGTGTGCACATACATGTACAGATATGTATGTTTTACACTCCACTCACAATGTGTAAAGTACAGTATGTGTGTGCAGATACATTGAAGTGTGTGTGTTAATTGTATGAGCACCCCCACAGAGAAAAAGAACGGAATAGACCTGTTTGTTTTGTTTTTTTTTTGTTTTTTTTAATTGAAACATTGTGTGAACCAGTGGATGTTTGTTCTTTTGTCCAGACGGAAAATCCCTCCTTCAGATCGAAATCATGCAGACCCCCCCGCCCCTCCGCCCCCACCGCCGCTCTTTAACATTGTTAACTGTAGCAAACTGAGGCCATCGAAGCAAAAAAAAAAAACCAAACAACTGTATTTTGGTAATTTGTATGTTTTTACTTGAACTGAACATTTGCAACCTTTCTGCGACGCTCGGGGTCCACAAAACGCCTTTTTCGAAACGTGTAAAAACCAGGAAAAGGGTCGCAGCGGCGTCGAGTCCGCACAGGTCCATCCTGGGGGGGGGGAAAAAGTTTTAGGTGTCTGCCCGGCAAAGGCGGCGATCTCATGAGACGGCGGAGTTCAACCTCGGTGACGGCTTTATTACCATGTTGCTTGTCACCATCCCAACCTGTCTGTGTCCAATGTTGTTGGTAGTTTTTTTTTTTTTTTTTTGCTGATGGGGGAGAGCTGAGGAAACGCTGGGAAAATGC
>CAAKHG010037782.1:4525-15644 GCA_901007715.1 Dactylopterus volitans
GACGGCATACGAGATGCCTAAGTGACTGGAGTTCAGACGTGTGCTCTTCCGATCTCACACACATACACACACACACACACACACACACACTCTCTCTCTTTCTCTCTCTCTCTCTCTTTCTCTCTGACAGAGAAGGGGACTGGTGGCTCGCTCGCTCCCTGACGACAGGAGAGAGTGGTTACATCCCCAGCAACTATGTAGCTCCGTCTGACTCCATCCAAGCCGAAGAGTACATTATCCTCTCCTTGTTTCACTATTACTGTTTCTCTGCTCTCTATTTTTTTTTATCATAGATTTCTGGCAATTTTTTTGGAGCAGAACCTAAATGTGCTGCGTAGGCGTTTTACTGTATGGTGACACTCACAGGATAAATCTATTTGTGCAGACTAACAAGGGACAGTGTTTTCAGATATAATGCTGTAGGTAGACAGGCCTGGAAGTACATCTGAAGTAGCTCTTGTCACTGATCTTCCTATAATGACCCATTGTGGCAGGTGGTATTTTGGGAAGATCACTCGGCGCGACTCGGAAAGGATCCTTTTGAACTTGCAAAACAGACGAGGGACCTTCTTGGTGAGGGAAAGCGAGACCACTAAAGGTGAGAATTAACTTCAGAGGCTGTTTTTTTGTTGTTGTTTATTTTTTTAATGTGTTTATTAAGTTTTGTTTTGTTTTGTTTTTTTCGCTTCTGTGGCTCCAAACCTTTTTCTCCTACAGTGCTTGTCTTTGTCCAAGTTGGGTTTTTTCATATCTGGCCCTTTTGTAACCTTTTGGAAATAGCCCTCGTTTATCAAGACAAAACGGGAAAAATAAAAACCTCCTAAATGACTTAGTCTTGCAGAAATATATGCCACGGTAAGATGATTGTAAAAGATGGACAAAGCCTTTGAGTTGGGAGTGTTGTGAGGAACGATTTTCTTTATTAAAAACTGCTCCGACAACAAAACGTACTTCATAAAGTATTTTTGCACTCACTGGGCATTTAAATTGTGAGGAACAAGGAAGCAATGACATGTACTCAGTGTCCCTGGAGCTCAGCGTGCGCCGCAGATATGATGTTACTTTGAAAATAAGTAGATCTTCAGGGACCCAATTTGAAAGAGGCAGAACCTTGTAATTAAGTAATTTGTTAACTTTCACACGGGGCCCGTGGCGCTGCGTCTTTGTTCTCTGGGCTTGTGACAGAGTTTAACATCGTTCACTGAAAGTCCTCAGTCAGTTTTGGTCCCTGTGACGTCGATGAGCTCTTTTTAAAGGATTGTTTTTGAAGGAAGTGTCGGGAGCGAGTAACACAGTGGATCGGGGGCTTGTGAATGGATAGAGGTGAATCACTCTGTCAGAACTAGGTCAGCCTATGAGGGTGCTATGTTCCCCCTGGCTACAAGTCTCCCAACACACACTCGGAGACCGGGTGGTGAGGAACAGAAAGAAGGAAGAACAGTAAAAGGAGGGAGACTCCCAGATTCAGGAGGGAGGGTCAGGGAAAGTGGGAGGAGCTCTGGCAGGACATGTGTTGGCCTCTTTGCGCATTCTGTATTAGGTGTCAAATGTGAGGCTTACGATGCGACACAGATGCGGCTCACGTGTTGCGCGATGTGTGAATGGTGTCACCCAGTGCAAGTTGCATTCGAGTATTTGAGCAAGTTGTGACCCACTTAGGTAAAAATTTGTCATCTTAGCTTTATTAACACCTGATCTTTTTTATGTGAGGGGGAAAGAAAAAACACTGAAATTCACAGTGTAATCTCATATTCTATTTAGATTAAGTGACCACGGGAAATAATTTAGTTGAGGGTAATGCTACTTGTGTGAATATTTTAGTATGATCAATATTTGACTCGGGTTTTGTCTTTACAATGGAAGTTAAGATGGTCAGGTACGTTGGATCCATCAGATCAAAGGGGACTGATTTTTCATTCTGCATTACTTTGAAACAAGGCATTTCAAAACTTCATACATCATGTTCTCACAAGTATTTTTCCCTGTCATGCGTGTTTTTGTTTTTGTTTTAATTCACATTTAAACTTTTGATCAAACCAGTTTTTAATTTCATGTCATTTTCTCTTTTATAATTCAAGAGATAAAGCTCAATGAACATGAAATGGGCTCATTATATTCGGTAAACTATGACCAAGAAAAGAGTGAACCATGGACAGAGGGTTTTAGTTGAATTTCCAGGGATCTTAAAGGGGCCAACAGGGGCTTGCCCAGCACAGCTGCTGTGAGACACCAGAGGGCAGCTGTCACATGGACCCAGAAATGCCTGGTTTTATTGTTCTAACCTGTTTCTGTATGTCATTGTTCCCGTTTGCAGGGGCATATTGCCTGTCAGTGCTGGATTATGACACCACCAAAGGCCTAAATGTTAAACATTACAAGATCAGGAAGCTTGATAGTGGAGGTTTCTACATCACCTCCCGCACCCAGTTCACCAGCCTACAGCAGCTAGTCTTCCACTACCGCAGTGAGTCCTCAGACGCGTCCACTCCGACAGTAACGAAAGGCTCTCCTCGTGCAACCGTCCTTATCCCACCCTTTCCCTTCTCATTCATCTTTCAGAGCATTCCGACGGGCTGTGCCACGCTCTAACCGATGTATGTCCTGTGGCTAAACCTCAGACCCAGGGATTGGCCAGGGACGCCTGGGAGATCCCTCGAGAGTCCCTCCGCCTTGACCTTAAACTGGGACAGGGCTGCTTTGGAGAGGTCTGGATGGGTAAGAACCGCTTACCACTGTCATGGAGGTTACGTTTTGTCTGTCTGTCAGCCAGCTAGCCATAACTTTCAGACACTTGGCGGAGCGGTGCAGCATGTGCCAAGCAAGAGCTACTTAATTTCTTGAAATTATACAGATCCAATTTTTGCACCCTTAGTAACTGTTACTTTTTCTGTATTCTCTGATAGGCACATGGAACGGTACAACACGAGTAGCCATCAAAACCCTAAAACCTGGCACCATGTCTCCAGAAGCTTTTCTTCAGGAAGCGCAGGTCATGAAGAAGCTCAGGCACGAGAAGCTGGTGCAGCTGTATGCTGTGGTATCTGAGGAGCCCATCTACATTGTGACAGAGTACATGAGTCAAGGTAATACAGCTGTAACCAGGGCAAAGCAGCAAACCTTGACACTGACGTGCTTCTGACAAAAAATGTGTTAATAGCATATAGTACACAGTAAACACGTAAGTGAGTTGACATCAGTTGTTTGACCGAAGGTTTTATAAATTTCAGTGCAATTTGTTTTGGCTTTGACTTTTCAAGTTCACTTTGTTGAATGGCTGTAGTATAAAAACTTTCTAATCCCAGCCATATCAGTAACATGAGTTGTTATTGCTGCATAACGCTGCTTCAAACAAAGGTTTACTCTCTAAAGCATTTCAGTTGCAGTGTGCTTCGTAAGGCACACACGTCACTCGGGTTCATGGGATGGTTAAGATGAAAGGAAAGCAGGAAAAGAAACTATTTTTGCGGCACATTTTTTACATTTTAAGCTGTGAATTGTGTGTTATTTAAGCCTTTCAGGCCTCCCAACAAAATTCCAATAAAGATGAAGTGGAACCCTCTCTCACTTAACTATTGAAACCAATAGATATGCAACATATAATAGGAGGTTGCAATTGAAATAAGTTGAAAGTGATCACAAGGCAAAAAAGTTTGGGGAGAACTGCTTTGTAGTTTAAGTATATAATGAAGTAGTTATGCTCTTCATGTGACACTTTTTTTAAAAACTATTTTTTGTAAACTGTTGTTTGTTCTGCCTTCACAGGCAGCCTACTGGACTTCCTCAAGGGTGACGCAGGAAAGATGCTACGTCTGCCTCAGCTGGTGGACATGGCAGCACAGGTTCAGCCTCATTTGTTTATGGTGCCGTGCATGCACAACCAACCGCGATTCAACAGACTAGTGCCTATGTTATATCCAAACTACATTTTAATTTCCTCTGAAATCTGTCTTTCTCTAGATCGCGGCAGGTATGGCCTACGTGGAGAAGATGAACTACGTCCACAGAGACCTGCGAGCCGCCAACATCCTGGTGGGAGACAGCCTGGTGTGCAAGGTGGCTGACTTCGGTCTGGCAAGACTCATCGAAGACAACGAGTACACCGCAAGACAGGGTGAATCTCCACATCTATTTTCCAACAGCAGATGTTTTTTTTTCTTTTTCTTCATATCAGTTCTTAAAACTGGCTTGAAGGTTCTTAAAAGAGCTGCAGAAGGAAGTTTGATTTGTGTACTAATAATCTGAAAAGGTAACACCAAGTTTTCTATTTTATTCCGGTGCATGGTGCATTTAGATTTATCCCACTTGTAACTGTTCTTTTTTTTTTCCATTTTTCTGTAGGAGCCAAGTTCCCTATCAAATGGACGGCACCGGAGGCAGCTCTGTATGGTCGCTTCACCATCAAGTCAGATGTCTGGTCCTTTGGTGTGCTGCTTACAGAGCTGGCAACTAAAGGCAGAGTTCCCTATCCAGGTAACACCGATTCGAACCAGCAAACGCACAAAACAAACATGTTTGACTGAGTAGAATAGATATGTGTGCTTTCATGTGGAGTTGGAATTATTGGATGAAGACCACCTCAAGTCAGAGCAACAATTAGAAAAAACATGGAAAGTTGTTGAAACTTTGGGTGTACTGTATGTATGAGCAATAAAACTAAAACCATCACATTTTTACCATAGACTATAATGCAACAGCAATAAAATCTGCCCTCAGTTTTATGTTAATATTTATTTTATTATTGAATATGTTTTAGAGGTGTTGACATGTCTTAATGATTGTACAGCACAGTTCAACAGCATCAGAAATTATAGTCCCAATAAAAATGATAAAAAAAAATATGTCAACACCTCTCAAACGGATTCAGTAAAAATTCAACATAAAACTCCTCCTGGAGGCTTGAATTTATTGCAGGGCTGTTGCATTACACTCTATGGTAAAATGCACTGGTTTTAATGGTATGGATAATTGGTGTTCAGTATATGAGCTGGGTTTGTGGCAGTAAACTTTCAATTAATGGTGACAACGCACTGCATATAGATTTTTTTTTTCCTCACATTTCATTTTTAAGATGGTATTGGGTTGTATTGGGTGAGTCAAAAAAAGTTGTGTTTTAGCTGTGATCCTGATAATGAATTAACTCGAGCAATATTTCAGTTTTGTTCAATGTCCTGGTGATTAAACATTCTGACCAATAAAAAACAACACATCATCCTTGCGGCACCCGTTCATACTTAAAGACATTAACACCCCACAGTGAGAAGAAACGCTTCCCATCCGTGGAAAATGGTCCATTAGAGGAGCACATCAATGCAAGTTAATTACCTGAGAAAGATTCTCCAGAAAAGACGAGATATTTGATGTTGAATCACTTGAGAATTGCTGTCTTCTCCTAAATCTGACTTCCTGTCTCTCTCTCCGTTGAAGGCATGGTGAACCGCGAGGTCCTCGATCAGGTAGAGCGCGGCTACCGGATGCCCTGCCCGGCAGAGTGCCCCAGCTCCTTGCACGATCTCATGCTTTCCTGCTGGAGGAAGGATCCGGAAGAGAGGCCAACGTTTGAGTACCTACAGGGCTTCCTAGAGGACTACTTCACCTCCACAGAACCCCAGTATCAGCCTGGGGAGAATCTATAGAATCACACACTGAAGCGACCTGAGGGAGAACCTCTACACAGAACGATGTGCACTAACCAACCTCAGAGGAGCACCGGTGGGAAGATCTGAGCCTGTGAAACTCATCCATGAGGAACTTGAAATCCTTCTGTGGAAGCAAAACCAGGGTCGAGCTCAGCAGAGGTTTGCTACAGAAGAACCCGGTAAAACCTCCTTTCTGTGAGCACTTGCTTTTTTTTTTTTCTTTTCTCCACAGCGCCAAACCACCATGGAGAACTGTTCCTGCAGAACCGAGGTCAAAGGCTGGAAAAGGAGCGCTCTTGCTGGACAACCTCTGGCTCTTCAAAAAGATTTTAATTTAGGCAGCATACTTGCAGGCTGATGTTTTCGAGCGGTGCAGTTGATGTGGGAGGAACCAAATCGGGATCTAAAGATGGCGCAGGAGTGGGAAAAAAAAAGAGAGAGAGAGAGAGAAGGTCAAAGGACGATTTTTCAGTCGAGCATGAGCTGTTTAGCGAAACCTCCCTCGTTCCCTGTTCTGTGTGTTCTGGTACCTTTTCCAGCTCGCCCACAGCAGAGGGCTGCTACTGTGGCACAGGTGCCAAAGGAAAGTCTGCCTCTCCTCCCTTCTTCCTCTTTTTCTGTCTGAGTTTCAGTATCTCTCTCTCCAGTTTTCTCAAGTGCTGCTTCTTCAAAGTGTCTCAAACAACTGCTCTGAAACTCTTCTTTGACTCTGTATTTATGTTAACTTGGACTGTACGCATCCTGTGGTTTAAGGTTTCGTTCAGTGGCAGACAAAGGTGCCAGACTTTCTTTTTCTGGGAATATCAATGGGCACGGTCGTTGGAACCAGTGTTGGGTGAAGTTACTTTTGAAAGTAATTTGTTAAGTTACAAAGTTACTGCCATTAAAAACTAACTAGTTGCATTACTGGATGACCTGCTGATAAATGTAACGCGTTAGACTACTTATAGATTACTTTGGTGTTGCGTTTCATAACAATTAAACACAAAATCAAGCGTGTACTGGCCCGGAGCTCAGTGCAGGCCAGAGCAAATGGTCAGATCAAGAAAATATGTTTGTGCAATTAAACTGCAAAGAAACGAGGCTGAATGATTTCAGGTCCATCCATTCAGTGAACAAAACAGAGGTAGTGACAACATCTCCTCCACCTCGTATTCAGTTCATTCATTTCCCTTGGAGTGACAGCTTTACCCGACACGAACCCCAGTCGTTGTTTCGGGGCTGTAGCGCCGTCGTCCCCCTGCTGTTCAGTCGTCCTCCGTACAAGCTTGTATTTCAACTTGTTACAACTTGTTGTTCTTGTCCTTTTGAGCCACAAATTCAAAATAATGTGAATATTTCCACACCTCTCTGCGATGATTTCACTTTCTGACTGAGCTGCGCATGCGCACCGCCACACCCCCGTCACAGGCTTACGCACTGGCTGGAGAAGTAGCAGGAAATATAGTACAAAGGCATCGGAAATTTTATCCTTTCAGTTTTTTTTGTTTTTTTTTAATAGTAGCAACAAAAAGGATTAATATCACTTTTAAATTAACGCGAGGCTCATTTGAAAATACCTGGAAATACCCGGAAATAATACTCTAAGTACTCTAACGTGTTACTTTATAATGTGTTACCCCCAACACTGGTTGGAACCACTATCATGTCAGAGTAAATGTACTCAACGGTCAGGTTCTACAATGCTGAAAAATGAGCTGATATGAAATTAATTTTTTTGGCCTTCATCTCTTGTTCAACCCCCTCTTTTCTAGATTTCTTGACATACGCCAGACGGCCATTGCAGCCTTCTAGATCCAAACTGTATGAATAAAAATGATTCTGATGGAGTGCTTGTTGTTTTTGATTTACCTTGATTTAACTCTAAAGTCACATTGAAATAGCACAGTCGTGGAAGCAATCAGGAGCAATTTGAAGTTATCAGCTCAGCTCCTTGGAGGCATGAATGTGGTGTCTTTCATCAACCATTAATGTGACCTATAAAGAGGCTGATATGGCTACCCAATACAGTCATTACTGTTTAATACCCAACTGGGCTCAAGATGGGAGGAGTGTCAAAGCCCACTGTGCCAAAAGAGAATCTAATTTCTGTTCTGCTGCCCATGTATATAATGTTTTGCTTGTTTGTTTGTTTTTGTTTGTTTGTTTTGCTTTCAAGGGGCTTACTAGGGTTTTTAGTCTTACAGGCAAGTGTTTGCTTTCAAAAAATTCACTAAAAAGCAGAGCACCGTTTCCCCAGTTAGCTTCCTGTTATTGAGCAAACGGACCACACAATTCCATCTCACTGGTTCCCTCACTCGCTTCTCTTCCTCATGCCTCCGCTCCTTCCAGCGAGGATGCCAGACAGAGATGCAAGGAAGATACATGAGGGCGGAGCTGCAAAAGCTGCCAAAAGAGAAATTCCTTTGTTTCACAGGGCCACTTGGAAGCAATTTTAGCTACTTATGTGTGACATCCATACGTCACGCCACTTGATAAAAAGTGTAAGTTCATCGAGAAGCCTCCTGTCTCCATCCTGTGTGACGCTGGCGGGGAGATGATTTGCAGGTCACATGAGGAGAGAGGATGCAAGGAAGCCTAAGTTACCATAATGCTGAATACCGACGGAAACTAGCTGTATGCAGGAGGGTCCAAAAGGTTTTCATTCAGTTGACCAGCTCTTGTGTCCTTATGAAAAATATGCAACCAGGCTGCCCTAATCAAACTGTAAATCTTCAATCAGGTAACCCTAATAAAACTGTGTTTATGACTTACTCTTGAGTTGATTTTGAAACCAGTTAGCATGCTTTTGTGCCGTTCTTCTCTTGACCATTGGCTGGGTTTGTATTTATGCTGTACTGTACATCAACATGTGTATGTTTACTTAAGATTTCAGTGAGACAAGGGGATCATAAACGGACAACATTAGTGCCATCAAAGCTATTATGTTTTGTTTTCTTTTTTATGTATCTTATCTACTGCTGCCACTGTCATGCTGTACATACGGTAGCTGTGTAGGTTTTTTTGTTTTTTTTTTTCTTCTAAATCATGTAAGCCACTTTCAAATGGCAGGTATTTATGTTGCCTTTCACTCTACACAGTGGTTTGGTTTATGATGTAGTCAATGCAGCAAAAATGGATATAAAGATGCACAAATTGTTGCCAACTAGTCCTATGAAATTGATAGCCCAATATGAGCCACGCAGCAATAAGGGAGTTGGTCGTCCATGCCCATGAACACCGTTAAATGACTAGCAATTAATCAGGATGGCAAATTTAATCAATAATGTGGATGATTCTGAAACCACCATGGAAAATGAGGTCAAAGATGTAAATAGTAAATGACTGTGACTATCATGTATTTTGTTTCTGGATGTTTTTTTTTTTTTTCCTTAAATGAATTGCACCTTCATATGACATGCCTGCTCCCAAAATGTTTGAATAATAAGACGCTACTGTAAATGGGGCTTAAGGGGTGTAGCCTCTTTAAATGCAAAACAAAAATTGGGCTTGAAATATATATTTCCAAGAACTTAGTAGCAGTGGTTCATTTTATCAGAATAGGAAATACCCATTTTACTCTGACTCACTGAACTCAACCACCTGCAAATCATAGAGACAACGTGGAGGTTCATGGCTCAAGACGAGTAAAGCCAAGGTCTGATTGGATATTCTGTGCCATATTATACAAGTGTCTCCACTTTTTAATGTTTATTTTTTTTTATAAATCTATGCAGTTTCGGTCTGGCATTCCTGCAACTTGATGGCCATTTTGTTCTAAAGTCAAAAAAGCAAAAAACAAATATCATAAACAGAAGGTGTGAGCATTTTGTAAGGACTTTTGTTTGTTTTGTTTCAAATGTTAACAGGATTAAAATGGGTATTGCGCCACTTTATGTTCTTTAAATGTGCAATAAATTATATTTCAAATGTGTTTTGATAAGAGTGTTTGCTGGTGTGTGTGTTGTCTCACAACCTGAATGTAAGATGCTCAGTATCTTATTCGTAATGCAAGTGAGTAGGTGCTGTGAGGGCCGTTGGATCAAATGCCCCCCCACCCCACCCCACCACCCACACACACACACACACACACACACACACACCACCACCACCACCAGCCACCGCCAAGTGTGATGAATTTCAGCTCAGTAGTTTTTGCACGATCCTACTAACAATTATACAGATTCAAACAACACATAAAATTAAAATAAAAATCCTCAAAACAAAACATCACAGCCATTTTGAGGATATATTTTATGATGTGCAGTCATAAATAACCAACAGGTTTTTTTTTAAGAAGTCACAGGCCAAAATGAAAAGTTACCCTTCAGTAGATAGAGGAGATTTCATGAAAGAAGTTGACACCAATGTTTTTTCTTTCTTGGTTAAATGTTTGGTTGATTGTGTCAAAAGTGCACTCACATCAGATTATAGTTTTGCAGTAACTAAATTCAAGTCATTAAAGACCATGCAGTCATTTCTTTTTTGATATAATATTTAATTTATCTATCTATTCTACCTACTCATATTCAGTGGTTCAGTATTGGGAGATTGATGTGCCGACAGCCATCAAGCATGCAGTAACAAAGCACAGCCGATTGGTCAGTATTTATGCAGTAAAAAAAAAATAGGTGCGTTACAATTTTCGAGCACAATGGCAGTTGTGTGTCTGAAATGTTCTATTGATCTGTATCTTTTGTAGCCCCTTATACAAATCAAACCAAGAAAAGCTTGTCTTTGAGGCACCAGATGTCTAACATTTGAGTTACAGTTGTAATTAATGGGATTTCAGGACAGTGAGTGAGGAGCCTTTTGGGTTTTTCTTCTTCTTCGTACAGCACATATCCCCCTCTAGGACCTCTGCTTCTCTTAGAGAAGGGCGAGTGTTTTTGGCCACATGGGGGCAGTATTAGTTAGGCGTATCAAGTAGTGGACAACGAGCAGCAGGCCGCACTCAGCAGCAGAAGCAGCAGTGTGACACCCACCTGCTGAAGGAGCTTCCACTACCTTATGGCAGTCATTCATGAGCAGCGCGACCAATGAGAGCCAGTGACACATCTTCCAGGAAATCTCGCCCACGGCTCTCTACTGGAGTTTTAAAGTCATTACATGCTCGGAGACCTCACTGGTGCAGTTTTCATAATTTTTTTTGTCTGCTTTCTGCTTCATGTCATGATAAAATCCCATGAAAGTAGCTGCAGCTGTTAATTGATTACAGATGAGCTTCCTTATATTTGCCTGAATCAGCAGCCATATTGAGCCGACCGGCGGCCAGCTTTTCCCCTCTAATGACTAGCTATTCTTTCCTGTGGTTTTCTGCTCCACTGTGATTCAGAGCAAAAATATCAGATGATGAACCGCTGCATTTCAAACAAGACACACTCTCTCTCAGAGAAGGAAATGTTGATTGAATTTTTTGATGCTCGGATAGAACAATTGATATGTGTGTGTGTGTGTGTGTGTGTGTGTGTGTGTGTGTGTGTGTGTGTGTGTAATTGAGTTTC
>CAAKHG010037784.1:0-11237 GCA_901007715.1 Dactylopterus volitans
TCATCTCTTGTATTTAAAAAAAAAAAAAAAAAAAAGTGACCCAAAAAAAAAACAAAAAACGGTTGCGCAAAACAGACGGTTGTCCAATCAAAGCCCGGACGAATTCCATGCCGTGCCAAAAATACCTGGAGAGGGATGTTGGTATTATGTCCACCACAGAGAGGGGTGTGTGTGTGTGTGTGTGTGTGTGTGTCTGTGTGATGCACTTATTGTCACCTACAGCTGGACTGACAAGGAAGCCACACTTGTAAACTGCCTCATTTTATTCTGTCCAAAGGGGCAACAAAAAAAACAAACAAACAAAAAAAATCAAAAAAACAAACAAAAGAAAAACAGGAAGAAAAAAAAAAACAACCTCTTTTGACTTCTGGGATAAACTATCTCATGGTATGATAACGCAGTCGACGTGCACTTACCACGCTATGTTTCTTATTTACTTTTTACGAGACGTTACTGCCAATTCACCTGTTTTGCTCTTATGTCGTTTTGACTCGGGTCTGCGTGCCCCCCCCCGCCCCCATCCCGCCTCCCCCCTCCCACTCCGTCTCGCCGCTGGGCCTCCTTCGCCGCCGCTAGCGCTCGCGCGGCGTTTGCTGAGGGGAGTGGGAGGAAGGTGGTGGAGGAGCTTGGAGAGGTTCATCACAACACAAGGAACATTCCCTGAAGAGACTCGACTCTGGCAGCCGTCCTCTCTCTTTTTTTTTTCACTCCTCCGCCCCCCTCCTCCATCCCGCTCTGTTAGCGGTCCTACTTTTTCCGACGCCCCGGTCCTAGAAATAATCAGTTATTGCTGTTTTATATTTGTGTTGTTGTTTTTTTTTTTTTGGTCATTTTTTTTGTTTTGTTTTTCCGCTGTTTGTTCGGACGAGACATTTTTTTTCTGATGTTGAAGTTGCTTCTTGTGTCCTGCAAAAGCTGCTCTGCTTTTCAGCTTTCTGCTGCCGAGGATGAGTCTTTCGATTGGGGTTGACGGGGAGGAAGAGGAGGAGCGGGCGAGGGGTTTGGGTGGGGGTTGAGAGCCGCGGTGGTTCATGGTGTGGGGTTTGGGAGCCCCCCCAAAAAGATCCCCAGATGGATTTAAATGTAATTCGATAGCTTGAATTTCTGTGAAAACTGTCGCCTGGAGGGCACAGACCTGCATCAAAGACAGTGTCCCCGCAAAAGATGCCGCCAGCCTTCAATTAGCCCCACATTTACATCCCGTCACCCTCAAAATGTGATTAAGATTCACGCTGATTTGTATCGACCTATTCGCCTACACCCGGAGTCCCACTTTTTACGTAACGTTTTAAATGGTCAAATCGTCAAGACACTGGCGGAGACACGAGCTCGGAGGTGGAGGCAGATCTGCATTTCTTTGCTCATCAGATCAAGCAAAACTCCAGTTTTCCGAATCGGCCTTTACGGCTTGGCAGAAGAAGCGTGGGGGCAGTTTGATCATTTCAATAGCTTAACTCTCAGCTTTGTGTGTTTATCAAGTTAAAAGTGCCCTTTCTAGCAGCGTTAAAGCATCGTTCCTTGAGACCTCTCCAAAAAAAATAAATACGAAAATCCATTGACGGCTTTTCTTGCCAGCCCACAGAACCTAAATCATTTGACGCAGACATCAGTGTTTTCACGTGTCCAAACGAAGGCCATAAACAATAATTACTGGCCATAATCCTTTATTTTAAGTGGCTGCAAGCCAAAGATTCTTGGAACCACTGCTTTAGAAAGGAGGTGCGTTTTTTAGGTGGGAATTGTGCGTTTTTAGGTGACAACATGACAATCACACGAGGACGATTTTAGGCACTTTAGGTTCTCGCACGGAAAGTCGACTTTGGGTGAAAGTCAGTGGGCAAAGTCTGCCTTCCCCCCACCGCCTTTGTTTTGATCGCTCCTTTGCAGTTAGATGAAGGGAAACTGGCGAGCAAAGTAGCCTCTTTTTTTTTTTACTGTGAAATGGCGGCCAGCGTGCAAGAACTGAGACAAACGACTGGCTGAATGACTTACTGAAAGGCCGCCGGACAGGGAGACGCGAGGGGAGCGGCGGCGGCGTGCCAGCAGCAGCAGAGGAGAGTGGCGGCGGCGGCGGCGAGCTGCCGTCCTCCATCTGGCCACCTACCCAGCAAACGGCCCCCTCAGCAAGTTGCTGGCGGCGTTTTTGAGCAATGTGGCAGGCGTAGACGGCGCGCAGCAGCTCCCGAGGCTCAGTCCGGCCCCAGCGTGCGCCTATCAGCCATAACATTACGACCACGGCATGTTTGCCGTAGAACGCGAGCGGTGTCCCGAATATCTTGGTCACCTTACTGCATATGAGTGGGGTGGCCAAAATATTAGAGACACCGTTGAACGGCGTCTCAAATGACAGTCCCAGTCAGCACCTCTCTAACACATTCAATAAAAATTCAACATAAAATATATCCCCGGGCTGTTGGATTTAACATGCAGCGGCCATAATGTTATAGACAGTACAAATACAAAGTAGCATACAAGGTATTTATATTAAACAGAGGAGTATTGCTCTGTTTACAGCAGTGAACTGCAAACCGGTTTCTGCCCCAGTAATTCTTAGTCATTCTTATCTCAGACACCCCCTCAAACACACAAACACACACACACACACACGCCAGTGGCCAGTCTCCGAATCCAGGCTGGGTGCCGAGGAGAATCTCTCATTGTGAGTGGACAATCCGGGCGGGTGATGTCATCGGAAACAGGTGTCAAGTAGGCTAGACACGGTTTCCATAGCAACAGTGAAACCCACAGATGCGGCGGCTTCTCCTCCTCCTCCTCGTCCTCCTCCCCCTCCCCCTCACTGTCTGTCTCTCCTGTGCTGGCTGAAGCCGGCGGCCCGAGACTCGGCACAGCAGCAGAAAGCTGGATAATACGACACGGATCCTCGCCGGGTTCACATCGATTTCAATATTAAATAAGCTGTATGACCCATTAACCCTTTGAGCTCAGTCTGTAATGAACTGCACTTCTGATGCCCTCATAGCGTGCGCGCGCCGATAGCGGGACGCCCGCAGCGTCCTCTCTCACTGTCCAGCTTCACTCATTTCGGGGGGGACTGAGAATCGTCGTCGAAAACCCGCCGCCGCTACAGTCGTCCTCAGTTTGAATTTAAAGTCTTATTTTTTTTGGGTCTTTCTCCCACCCCCCCATTTGAGCTGGTAAAAGCGGTACTAACTCCTGGATGTTTCCAGACACCTGGCGTCAGGCTGTGAACGGTGGAGCGGAAACCCAGGACGCAACAATCGTGTTTAGCTAGCTGGGCGGGTGTCGTTTTAAAGGGGTGCCATTGACTGAAGTGCAGCAGTGTTGCACAAAGGGTTAATGACCAGACTAAGGCCACGCAAGGCCTGTTCCAAGTTATGTTTTTTGCACATTTGTGAGATATTATGTCAGTATTTTTATTTGTTCCAAGTGCCTTTTTATTATAGGTAAAAAAAATAAAATAAAATATAGAAGTTATTACATTATATGGAGAAAAAAAAATGATTATATGAAATATATTTTTTTCCTGGCGTCATGTTCTGTGGTTGAACATGCAGAATTTTAGAGTTGTAAAAGTCTCCAATTGGTACAACATAGTGGTGTTCTCCTGTTTTAGAGGAATTTTACTACGATATTGATAATAATGTCAATGAAAAAGGAAAATGTTTAATAAAGTTGCATTTGATATAACCTGCACTTTCAATTCTGTTCCATTGCGCACAGTGAAGACACGTTGGTGAAATGCACATATACAAAACCATTAGGATGACAAAAAAAATCATAGAATATATGCATACTATATCTATACAAGTAACTGTAAAAAATGTAATACCACCTACCTCATGTGCAGTATTCCTGTTGCTCATACATCCATATGCACGCCTATAAATTCAACTTGCACTGTATCACAGACCTGCATATACTGACATGAACACTTGTACCTATTAATTCTAGTTTATTAATTTTTCAATATGTTAAATTCTTGTACAGCACAAGCAAAGTTAAAACTGCAGCAAAAACCTCCTTATTTGTGCGCACAAACTTGGCCAATAAAGCCGATTCTTATATATATAAAAAAAAAAAAAAAACCTCATTAGCAGGCCGCTTTATGTTTAACGCAAACCACATCTATAATGGACCGTGTCTCGCTGTGTGTATGTTTGTGCTTCTCTGACTTAAATAAGCTTAAGCTGGTTTAAGAAAAAAAAAAAAAAAAAAAAAGAGCTACGAGGTCCAGACTAGAGAAAAGGCTTTTATTGGGTTATAATTTACAGAGGACGGGGGAGGGGACGACAGCGGGCGGCGTTTCATACTTCATGTTTCCGTATTCTGCTGTGACTGTTGCTTTTGTTCCGTCTGAATATTCAGTTCCTCGTCTAGACGCTCTTTGGCTCGCACCACCTGTGCACACGCACGCACACACACGCAAAATAATGAATAACTGATTAAAAAAAAAAAAAAAAAAGGCCACTCAGGACACCTGATGATTCGAACTGCCCTCCCTCAGACTGCAAAAAAATGTTTTGAAGAGGCCATTTTATGTTTCTGCGTTTTTCCTCTTCGTCGGTGCATCATCTCGCATTTTCGACGCGAACGGAGCGCACACACAGAGTCCACGCCGGACGCCAGACGCCAGGCCCCCGACGCTCCGCCTCCGCGTGGCCTAAACCGTTCTGCCATCGTTTGTCCTCGTCATGCGTGACACAGCGGCGCCTCCAGCTCGTCCCCCGTAAATTATCACCATGCTGGATGCTTCTTACTGTTTATTTTGCAGGTTAGCATGTTGCGCGGCTAACGTGGATGCTTTCCCACATGCGGGGGAGGGGCGGGGGGTAGGGGTCCTGACATTAGCAGGCGGCTGGGCGGGGAGGTCGCGGCTGATATGGATATGAAATCCAGCGTGCTAAAGTGAGGTTTTCTGTTATTGTGGTAACATACATACGACAACTGCTGCTAAACTAGTTTTTAGCGATTTGTTGAGGCCTCCCGCAGAGAAAGGCTCATTGTGAAAGAACAAAAATGTCTTCTGAACGTTTAGGTGTGCCAGCCTAAAAATATCAGCCAGAAATTGAACACAACACAGCCGCTTTAATATCCCGATACTGACCGAGAACGACACTAAAACCTCTCTGAAAATATACAAAATAATGTTCTCATTTTCATGCACATGAGGAATTCACCTCACACACACTGTTGCTGTGCAACTTCAGAGTCGGTCAAACATATAAAATAGTTCATCCATGTGTGAAAACTTCAACATAAATAAAATCAGTTTTATGTTCTTGCATCGTTTTGGTAAATAAAATAGGTCTTTGCATTTTTTTTTTTAATTTATCGTACACCTTGCCTTAACAGTCTCCCGCCAGATCACGTACATATAAAAATAAATGTCTGATGCAACATAAGTGACCATCATAACGACAATAAATAGAATGACGTCTTGTGCCACGTATTTACCTTTGATTGTAGGTAGAAGGAACCGCCCACAGCCTTGTCGTTGACTTTGAAAAGGTGTTCATAGTTCTACAAAAGACAAAAAGCAGTGGGGTCGCCATTAACATGATGAAACTCGGTTTGCAAAGTTTGATTTTGATAAAGCGAGCTGGATGCTGCAGCAATGGAGACACAGCAAACATTAAGAAGCGTTTGTCATCAAGTGCTTTCACAGTTTGTTTACTCCTTGTTTAGGCTCCCATGAAGCTCCCCGATTGGTCAAATTATCCATTATCCGACATGGGACAGTTTATAAAATGGCTTCAGCGTTCTCCACAACGGCAGCGACAACAAATCAAGACACCTTCAAAAAGTGTGCACGCTCACCTTCTGGATCTCCTCCGACTTGAGCTCGGAGACGTTGAGAATCTGCTGAGCCTCCTGCAGGCTCATGCCGGTGATGCTGGAGGCGGCGGCCGACTGCTGGCCGGCCCGGTTCCGGGCTCGCGCCGCCGCCTGACTCGCTGGGGGGGGAGGGAAGAGCCACACACACACACAACCATCAGCTGCACGTCGGCCGACAAGCTAAACACGCACAAATATGAGTTTTTGTCGGGCGCATCTTTACTACCAATTATTCAGGGCACGATTTCAAATCCTGTCACTCCCACATCGGCCATGCAATGATGTGCGTCTTTAAGGAACATGATTGTCATGTTTTCAGCCGTCTGCTGTTTCCTTCGTTACATTTCTAATAATGTCAACATTTTGCGGGTGAAGATATCTGGGAGCGCCGGAGGTTTTCATTCCAAGATCTCTGTTTTCCCAAGCAACAGCAAAAACTATTTGCGCCACAATACTCCAGTTACTTTGAGCTCGACTTCTTCATTTAAAAGTATAATTATACTCAAGGAAACCCTTCCCACTCAATCTATGTGTGTGTGTGTGTCTCATACCTGCAAATTCCTGCTGTAGAGCCCGAGCGAACGCGCGTCCCACCACCTGCACCCCCATGACGATGACCTGGGCCAGGTATTTAGCCTGCGGGGGGGAAGGAAGCATGGAGAGAGGACACCGTGAACGCACCGTGGACGCACCGTGAACGCACCACAAACACAGGCCGCCTTCGGCAGCGACGTAACGTCCATGTTTACGGCCGTTTCAGCGGAAGCAGGCTAGCATCGACATTACTGAGGCCGCGACATCCGCTCCATGAGCGTCTACGTCATATTCGGACATAGCTTTTCTCATCTTTTTTGGCACCATAGCTCCTTCCTGGTTGAAAACAACCAAGCAAAAGCGAGGAGGGAGAAGGAGAGAAGGCGGTTTCTCTTAAATAACAACGCCGGGTTACGTGCGACGGCGTCTCCCTCTCAAGCTAGCAGCGCCGAAACTTCCGCTCGCGTCACTACATGACTCCGTGAACGTCAACGAAACACACTAAAGATGTGTTCTTACCATTTTTTACAACTTTAAACGTCTCCGGCAGACGGCTCCGGGCGGCTGTTTTTCACACATGCAGCAGCAGCAGCAGCATTGAGTGAAGGTTACTAAGGGGTCAAAGTTCAATGAAGCCCGACGTCACCGGCAGCCAGACGGGAGGGCGACTCCTAACAGCGACATCTGCTGGCAGGGAGGCGAACTGCAGCTCTAATCCCCTACAATCCCGCCTCTAAATTCTTGTTTATTATTATTCAAACATTTAAAAAACTTAAATAAGGTTAAAATAAACCAGATTTTGATTTTTTTTTAAATCATATTTGGGGCTGATCCACTTTATTTTACCTCTGTTTAAATCAATATGAAACAAAAGACAAGAGAATTTAGCCGACGCCTGCATTAGAAATAGTTTAAAGAACATTCTTTTTCTTTTTGACCAGCAACAGCTGATGAACCGCTCAGCTAGAAAGGCCGAAACAACATATTATGCAGAAGAAATAGCATCTTATAACACAGAACACATTCAGCTATTAGTTTAATTTATGAGCAAAAATTGTGTAATTAACCGATTTACCAAATGTGTTTTTATGTGATTTACTTAACCATTTATCACCTGGTCAGTTTGTTGTAGTTTCATCTGCAGGCACACTGACGCAAATACGCTGCGAATCACACAAGACAGTTATGAATAGGTTTGAAAGGTGTTTATTGCAAGACGACATAGATAAAAATTAACAAACCGTGACCTCACGCCAGACAGAACTGTCCAACGTATAAAAAAAAGTTAGTCGTTTATTTTTTTTACAGACCGGAAGGAAAGATGGAAACCCCAAAATAACCACCAGCACAGACATTATATACCAACACACAAATACTGATGACACCTGCAGATGGTACGATTGACATGATGGCTGAACTGGATTATTTCAATTCATCGGAGATTGCCGACAAACGCGGCTGGTTCAAGCCTGGATTAAACACAGTACTGTAGCCCTGATTAGAGATTACACGAGGGCCGTCATGGCTGCATTGTGAGTTATTATTAATACTGTAATATTGTTACTGTAAAATAAACAGCTATTAATAGAGAACAGATAGGAAAGAAATTAGCTCATTTAAGTGAGGATTTTCCCCTCAAACAGTCTGAAAACCGATTAAGGTTACAATTAAAAGTCCAGCAGAGAAGGAAGTAAAGGAAACAATCATCCTTAAGTGTACAAAGGCAACTCTAAAAACCCCCAAAAAGGAGGTTGTTTGGCGTTCAATGAATAACAACCGAGAAACCATCTAATTTCCACTGACCTTTAACCCTTATTTATATGACTACCCCTATATGGCAAAAATATCCAACCAAATCTAACTGGTGCAAATGCAGTATTATAATATATTCATATGGCACTTACTCAAAAAAAAACAACCCCAAAACAAAAAAACGGAATGCTTACTGTCATTCGAAATTCCAGTTCACGACCAGATATGAACACTGTTGACCCTGTTGTGTCCTCACTGTGCATTACAGTGTGTGTGTGTGTGTGTGCGTGTGTGTGTCACGTGACCAAACAGAGGACAAGCAGTTTGTTTTATCCCCCCCCCCCATCAAACGCATAACTGTTACATGCTCAGTGACATCATCGATCGCTATTTTCAACAACACGTCCTGTC
Organism: Dactylopterus volitans; assembly: GCA_901007715.1. Classification (NCBI taxonomy): domain Eukaryota; kingdom Metazoa; phylum Chordata; class Actinopteri; order Syngnathiformes; family Dactylopteridae; genus Dactylopterus; species Dactylopterus volitans. Next base: position 8,515 of record CAAKHG010037784.1, read on the forward strand.
AAGTTAGTAGGAAAAAAAAACGCCGAGACCGAGCGACTGTGGAGGCAAACGTGGGCACGGATCCACGGATCCCTGATCCTGCTCGCAGCAGACACACACACTAGCACACACACACACACAGGCTGTTGTTTATTATATCAGACAGTATTATCGTGCTGATAACTAACTACATACCACAAACTAACGGAGGCCGTGCTAACATCGTCATCCGGTGCCACGCGTGGTCAGATGTGTGCGGGCTACGTGTCGAAACACAGAGCAGAAGTATTATTGCTGAGTCACATTTTGGAACGATTTATCTATCTAACTATGTTGGAAAATTTTTCTGTGGACCCGAATCAACCGGTGTTTGCTGCCGCATCGCGAACGATGCTGTTAAAATACTGTTAAAAAAAAAGGAGAAAAAAAAGCGTGACATAATTTCATTTATAGTAAACATAAAAACGAAAACATCCCTGAACAATTATCTGACATACTTTTAAGAATTCCAGCTGATCGTGTTCACATCAAATTTCATGCGGTCTGAGACAACGAACATCAATTCTGACGACGCGACTTTCAAATCCCAAAACAGGTTAGTTATTGCGGTCATTATTTTTTTCTCCCCCCCCAATGAAACCGTCGAGACTTTCACATTGTGCGGCGGTCGAGTGAGCAGGAAGGTTGAGATGAAGCTGGTTTACGGCAGCTCGGGAGGACGCTGCCACGTAAGCGGGCGACAGCGTCACGCCCGGCCGCTCCCCCATGTGGCGTTACTGGCAGCAAGGCGCGGCGGCGTCCCCCGCTAGTCGTCCTGGGCGACAGAGAAAGCCGCGGTTAGACGACGGAGCAATTATGCACGATTATTCAAAAGAAAAAATTTTGAGGAAAAAACTGAAGAAAGAAGTGCTGCTCGCACAGCTCTTTAAGAGAAAAATCCACTAACTTTTCATTGAAAAAATTTCCAGGCTTTACCATCACATCTCACTTTTTTTTTTATGCTATAAATGAAATAGAAATAAATCCAGCCAAAAACCATATTAACTTTAATCTTGAATTTTCATCGCGGTAACTTAATGCTTGCTGACGTTTCATTGACACAAGCGATGGTGTTGATAAGATACCACATGATGCTGAAAAAGCAAATATCTTTCAAGGAATGCATGTGAATTCAACAATATACCGAAGCTCGAAAAAAGCTTTTTTTTTTTTTTTTTTTTTTACACATTTTACACAAGCACCGACACAACATTCGCTTCCACCGGACATCATCAAATGCATTCATTTCTAGATGATTTTTGGAAGTAGTTGCTATTCCAAAATATCTTATTTGCATGAAAAAAATAAGGGTTTAATGACGGATGTCCAGGACCCGGGCAGAGCCAAAGGTAATCAAATATTTGCAATATTTATAAAATAATTCTGAGCTTTTATTTGTATACAGATAGTAACAGTCACAGTCGACTATTCTCAGCTTGTGGGGGATGAATGGTTTAAACGGAGGATGTTTACCCGAGAAAATTGCATTGCTGAATTTGTATTTTCAGACCAAGATGAGCTGCTGTCTTCAGTTTTTTCTTTTTTTTTTTTTCTTTAATATTTCCAGAAATGAAACAAGGCTACTTGGTTAAGTTCAGGGAACCTTTTTTCCACAGCACCCACCGTGTTTCATAAAGGCTTTCTGGGAAAACAAAAAACAAAAAAACCCTCTGGGGTGAACTTCTCTGCTGTGCCCGGCAGTGTTGTGCAAGTTCATTGTTCTCATGAACTAGTTCAAAGTTCGGCTCCCACAGCATAAAAATGAATAGTTCACATTCATAGTTCACCGTTTCAATTTTGAACTAGTTTAAGCTCAGTTCGTTTCAATTTTTTTGGGTAAAAAGTGAGAATGAAAGACTGAACTTGTTTTTTTCTGGTAAATCTTCCCCCCCGAAGGCTTGGGCGCTCGCAGGGGTTTTTCTTGTCCTTTCCTGATGACTTTTTGCCTTTTCAAATTTGAAGTTGACGAGGCTGACGTGCAGGCTTGTTTTTTTCAACGCGGGTGGACATAATTTGCACAGAAAAGTTTTTTTTGTTTTTTTTTTTACAGTCGGAATCTACTGCAGACAATACGTACATTTCCTGCAAATAAACACAAGTGGAGGCTTGGTTGCTCGCTGCTTCTTCATTTTTCACTTTCCACTTGACTTGAGAGGACTGCGCCGGCCGGGCGTTGCCATGGGACTGCGGGTTTGTTACGCGAGTGTGCGCAATGCTTCGTGGGTAATGCAGTGTGAAGCAGGTCGTGCGCTTTATGCATAGCACCGCCCGCTGGTAAAATGTGGGCAGTGACAACAACGGGCTGCTCAAGCAGGAGTGAAGGAAAAATAAATCCCTAATAACCGGACCTAAACGGTGGCGCTGATTCTCGCGTAATCCGAACTAGTTCACGTTCAAGCTCTCTATTTACAAATGTGTTTGCGTTCAGTTCAATGTTCTTAGAGAAACGCGCGTGTTCAATTAACGCCCCCTTTCCAACCCGTTCCCGCACAACACTGATGCCCAGACGCAAATAGCATCTTTTGCTATGGACACTTGGGTGTAAATAGCATCTCCTGCTCAACAACTTTAGGTGTTACTATTTATCATACAGTTTTCGAGGGGACCAAAATTCAAACAGTCTAGAGTTTGATGTTAGCATTCGACGCCACACGACAAAAGATGCAAACGGCACGGACCACTAGCAGATTTACGACACTCAGACA